>VYZV01029799.1:55006-80519 GCA_013401275.1 Pandion haliaetus
TAAAGATCCCCCCTTCAAAATAAAACGAGAAGTAAAAAAAAAAAAACCCACAACCCAAATGCACATGTAATAATTTCCAGGCAGGCTTCCTGTGATTCTATCTGATTATTTAAATATCGGACTGTCTCTTTAATTTGAGGAGCGGGGAGAGAGGCGACAGATGGCAGACAGAATTGACTTATGTCCTCTATTCTTCTGCAGAAGAAGGGGGAGTGCAGAAAGTTTGATCGAGGCAGAAGCTACAGTATGCAGGCCTGGCTATAACTATCTAATAGGTCTTTTGACGGATCGGTTCGGAATATTTAGGTTTTTTCTCCCCCAGACAGGCTTTGTACAAGCCCACGGTCCTGGAGGTTGNAGCATCACCGAGTATATTTTTTAAAACCGAAAGCTTGCACTTAATTGGAAACACTGCCATGTAACCAAAATGCTTAGGACAGCATGTACAAGTAAAAATAAATCACGCAGCATTGTTATTTAATGCGCTGTGACATCATTTCCTGAAATTAAACAGAGATGACACAGATTCAGACAGTCCCTGGTAAGGTTCAGTTCAAACAATTCACAGATGTTTTCCTCCAGCCAGCAGAAAACAATGCAGGGCTTAAAGCTCTCCTCTCCCTCTGCCTCTCCCCAGCCTTTTCGCTGGTACGAGGAGGTATGGCAGTTTTATAATACATGCTCCTGCAAAAATATTCTTTTTTTAATTTAATTACTCAGGCTGTTCTACTAAATAGATGGATCATTGTGTCACAAAAGCATCAATTTTTCAGAAGAAATAACAGATGTCTATGTAACAATGATTAGATTAACCACTCCCAGACAAAGCTAGCTTTTGAGGCCCACACACCCCATGACCTCGGGTTCCCTCTTCTGTAGGGGGTGGATGTAGAAATGTCAGATCTAATCTCAGATTCCATTTTTAAAACAAACAAAGCCCCACCCCCACCCCATTTCAGATCTTTTTTTTTTTTTTTTTTTTTAAACGATTGTGGCATTTAAAAGGTATATGAACGTACGGACTGTCACTAAACCTTTGGGACTGATTTTGTGGCCAAGGACTAGGAGCACTTGGAGCATGAAACCTTTCAGCCTAGGATCAGAAGTGGCATTTTGAGAAAGACTTCCAGTTTTATTCTGTCCAGGCTGGTGAGGCCGTGGCGCAGGCAGGCAGGACAGGCGGGGGATGCCGGTGACATTAGGCAGGGCTATGCTACCACCAGCAATAAGAACAAACGCCAACGGCAGCCGCCAGCTCTTCTGGTGAGTGACCAGAGCAACTTTGGGGTAAAAAGACACACAGCTCCATCACCTTGAGGTGACCACAGGTCATAGGAGTTTAACATTCAGATACTGATTTTTCTTTAACACTAGAGTGAAATCATTTAACCTCTCCTCATAAAGTCTATCCAGCTGAAAAATGAGCACAATTTTATTTTGCTGGACGTGCTTCCAGCTGGGTGGTGTTTCTACAGTCCGAGAGGTCTGTCCTACACCAGCAGGCAACTTATTACCTGGCTGCAAACTCAGCACATGGTCAGCCCTGCCTAAAAAGCAGACCTGGAAAAAAACTCTACCTTAGGTTCCTCCAACTCTCTGTCTACGTGGTGCGCTGAAGCGGAAATGGCAGCCATGTGAACCCACAGACAGGTCATTTTACAGGACAATCAGAGGACATCATCCGTCTCCTCAGGGTACCCTGGGAGTGTATAACATGTTACAATGCGGTCCAATGCAAGCACTAGAATTCACCAGAATGTCTTCACGTTCCTGTGTTTTGTTGAGTCTCCTAGCCTTCTTGTCACCATTTTAACTGGACAAAGGTCAGTTGTATTTTCAGTTTTGTTTTTGTTTTTTTAAAGTACAGCAAGACCAGCAACATGAAGAATGCTTTTCCTGGATCAGGACTCCGAGGAAAGGAGTTCTACTATTTGATATGAAAGTAAGCTGTTCAATGTGGAGTGCAACTGCCAGCTATGTTCCTAACCCTCCTTTAAGTATTGTTCCTAAAATCACAATATGGGAGGACATACTCATGAAGACGGGATGGTTTCAACTGTTTTGAAAGCTTGCTCCAAGATTGGCTTTGGTTGATGACATTCATCTCTAGAATCTCTAGAATGAATAAATAGAATAGCTGCCCTTTTAAAAGCCATTCATCAAAATACGATAGAGTTACATTATATTCTCAGGTACATCTACATAAACACGGAAAAAAAAAAAATCTGTTTCAGTAAGACTGTTGATATTATCCAATCTGACCACCCGAATATGGCAAATTAAGAAAACTAATTCAGGTAAATACAAAAGGGGTAGCTGGTTCATTTTAACACATTCCAGCAGAACTTACTTGAGCCTGACAGTGAAGCTGATGAAACCAAAATCTACTCTACAAGAGACTGTGTAAAGAGCAAGATTTTCAGCCACAAGATTGTGGAAATCAGGCTAAAATGACACTGTTCAAACAAATGTTAGCAGACAGAACTTCAGCTAACAAAAAAAGCTAGCTCAACTCCACTGACTTCAGGGATCCCAAATACCTATCCCAAATATCATCAGCTGGGAATCTGGCACAGGCATAAAAAAGGTTTAGTTTGCAGGCTACCATCAGTATATCTATCTGGTACTTTTATTTAAGATCTACATCTTCTTACAGACTGTAACAAAAGAAACCACCAAAATAGAATTTTAACAAAGGGCATCACTCCAGGTAAGTGTCAAAGAACAAACGTGTCCCTGTTCTACCAGTTCTGTAAAAGAAGGGGAAAATATGTTGACTGTAGCAAAGTGTAGTCCTTGATACACTATGCTGCAGAAAGGGATGAACTATCAGAGGTACAAGTCCATAGAACAGTATAATTACTTCCTTTATAACTTCGCTCTCTTCTGATTATGTACATACATTTTAAAGGTCTTCCATCTTTCGAAAGGGCATGGGAGGAGGGGGGCTGGCTCTATGCAGTTGCTGGTAAGAAATCCTAATCTCAACATTGGTGTAAGCTAGAGGTGTCTATACATTTGAGCACTTCCTGTTTTCACTTTGTGATCAAATACGTTCTTTGCAGGGCAAATAGGGGAGCACTTGAGGGAGGAAAGCAGAGATGTCTGAGAGGCTAATTGAGTGTACTAAGGACTCCTTGGCATAGAGGAAAAGGAGTTTTCCAAAGCTATGAATAAACTCTCGGCTTGGGTCAGATTTCTTGCTGTTTCTTTTCTTTAACCACCTTTGAACTCAAATAAAAACAGCCTTAATGTCAGGTTTACCTTTCTGATGTCGTAATCTTTATGTACTATTGAAAAGCTTATACTACCAGACTAGGATTTCCTCTACTTTCTTAAACACTGGATATTATCCAGAAAAAGCATACACATTTCCAACCAATTCATCCTCAGATCTTTCATCTTCCGGTACTGTTGTAATTCCAAATGTAAGACAGAGCTTAGTAAGTGAACAAGAACATGACAGAAGCTCCTACTTGTGCGTTTGGTTTCCAACAATAAAAACCTGCATGTGTATCCTATTTCAAATATAATTAAAGTTGCTGCAAAATGGAAGTTGTGATAGAGGTTAGAAATTGTTTTGAAAGACACAGCCGGTCAGATACATTCATTCTACATCAGAGTTCAAGTGCCTGTCTCTTCAAAAAAGCTACTTAGGCAATTCAATTTTTAAAATCAGCTACCTTAGGAGTTTGCAAACTGATTGAATAAAGGAAAAAAACAGCATTTTATTTAAAATCATAAGTAAATACAATTAGTCAGAACTGACTTATTCTCTTTGAATTTGACAGTCTAAAGGAATTTCAAGTTTAATCCATGACATAAGAGATGAACTGCCACTGCCTGTCCTTCCAGGGAAACCAGAGGTTAATGATTTTTGTCATATTGAGACTAACAGCTAACAATTGCTACAGTTGGCCTTTAGTATTTTATTTGTCCTTTTGAGGTATTCAGAATAGGTGACAATGGCTTGCAGTTGAGAACATATGTAGAGAGACCCCTGTGGCTTATGGAAAAGTTGCTCCATGCTGGTTGGGTGTTTGAAAAAAAAAAAAAAAAAATACAACCAGAGCTCTTTTATGTTCCTCTCCTTAATGAATGCATGAATGTCAAAATGTACCAATGGCCCATTCAGCAGGCAAAGCCTAAGCAGCTCCTTCTTTAAGAACACATCCTGAGATGTAAAATACATTTGCTTAACAAATTAAAATAATGAGATAATTCAATTAGTTTCTTTAAAAAAAAGAGAGAGAAAGAAAAAAGGGTACATCAGGGGATTATTGTAATACAAGAACAGGTCATACAGCACAAAGGAGGAACAAACCAATTTGAAATAAGGTTAGAGTAGTAACGAAGGAATGTACATTGAATCATGGACCGCCATTGTAAAGATATTTACTTGAAACAATAAAATTGTACATCACAGATTCCCCCGTTCTGGCTCAGCCAGCATTGCACTTTGAATGGACAAGCTAATTTGAGAAAAAGTGCGAGATCTTTAAAAGAAAGGAGTTCTCTTCCTTCCCTGCATGTGTTTATGGCAAGAATCTTTCTGAATTTACATTGCACTGGTCAGGGGTCTCCATTATCAGTTTGCAGGTCTGAGAATTACAGCACAGTAAATCTTTCAACACCTGCAAACTCATTAAAGCTTGGACGGTAAAAGGTTTGGGGCTTTTTTGTGTTCATTTAATTTGATTTTTGCGAGGCCATCCTCGCCAGTGATGGCAAATTTCCTCAATTCATGCAGGATGGAGAGGGTCAGGAGAGAGAGGATGGAAACAAGGAAAAGGGATTTCAAAAAGCCAGGAGGACTTTCCTCAAGAGAAGCAAGAGGCAGTTGACTAATAAGCATGTGTCAAATGCTTTCAAGGAGCACATGAGAAAGGAAGGCAGGGAGAAAAAAACAAGATATCACAAATTTCATAAGAGGAAATGTAGTTAACACAGAGACATGTACAAAACAAACTGGTTTATTTGTGGCCCTGCTTCTTGCTGTCTGCCTGTACTACTCCTCTAAAGATACCCTACAGCTAAATGAAAAACCCTCCACTCACACTCACTCGACTTCCAAATTAAAAACATTTTACAGGTTAGTAAATCTCCAGCTGAGGTGATGTAGCAAAGAACAGCTGTGAAGTAATTTTGATAATGATGAGAATAATAAGCACATGGCAAGGTTCAGGGCTTTGCTGTTGCAGCTTCAGTGCTCCTGAATAGATAAAAGTGATTAAATACTCCTGATTATCCCTGACCAATATGTAATGGATTTACAGCCCTTTCAATTAGTCAGTATTTGCTTAGGACTCATTATTTTGTCTTTGGTTAAGTAATCAGCCCAGAGACTCATGTTCTGTCTAATTCCTCTGAGCCAAGTGGGTACAGGGCACCTGACCTTTGAAATGGCCATAGCTGGGAGGCAGGAATAACCACTACTCCAGCAGAGACACTGGCTATTCCAGCTAATCCTGACCCCACAGGCCAGATCAATGCACCTTAGTTTGCTACTAATGTCCTTACATCAAAATGATGGTTTAGAAATGTGGATCTATCGCTCCCCCCTTTAGCTGTGCTGCTAGCAGAGCAGTTCGATAGTCCCTATCATAAATAAATCGGGTACCTTGTCCTGAAATCGTTACACTGTAACCAACATCAGCTACCAAGGAAATTTATAAAACTTTGGTAGAAAAAGAGGTAGTTAATAACAGTTAGCATTTTAAGCCCTATCAAGTGAGAAACAATTTTACAGTGAGAGGAAGAAGAAAATCAATTGATAATTTTACCAGTTTGCATTATTTCCCACATGAAGTAAACTACAAAGAGTGTTACTAGGTTTTCTGTGGAACCATGTTTTGATGCTTAAGTGAAGCTATCATAGTCAACAGAACACCAACACATAAAACCAACTGCAAGCAGGAGGATAAAGATAGCCCATGGAAAGCTTTGCTTTTTCACATATTTAATCTCTCCTCCCCACATGTGAATATGGCTAGCTTTTAACATAATGGACTTGAAGAGAAGCTAAAAAGGTGCTTTTTCTCTCTGTTACATAACTGAAGAACTAGGGAACCTGTAAGCCTTCTATATTTCTCGCAAAAAGTAACAGTGACAAGTTTGCAAGCTGCTGCTTTGACTTCTCTAACATCCACAGTGTATGTCAGTGCACACAGACTAAGGCTCTCTTCCACCACATACATATGAAGTTTGTGTAAACAGAGGCCAGCGATAAAGAACCCAGAAGGCAGAGCTTTATATATGCTAAAGCAAGAAACCCCCTTTTTTGTCCTTAGGAACATTTTGAATAGTTCAAAGCAAAAAATGGTTACTTTATATGTAGGTGGTGTTCCATGCTACCGCTTTGTACTCTCTCTTTCTCTCTCTATTGGCATGTATGTGTGTGTGTATATATATATATATATACATATATATATATATATATATATAGGTTTCTTTCAGATTTGTCATGATTCCAAGAGCCAAGAAAAAAAATCTAGGGGGAAAAAAAAAAGCAACAATAATTGAGCCCTAATAACAGTCCAAAAATTATGGGGACAATTGATTTCTAATAACGATGAATAAACCTCATTAGGCACATGAATAGAAATCTATTTTGGTTTTGGGCACCACTTACTGTGAGATGCTGGAAAAGCCACGCTCTCATGATATTTGTTGCTACTTTGGGGAAAATGCCTCTTTTCTTCTGACGCTTTTTGTCCTTGTCTGGGTCATCATCATCCCCTGTACCAGGTGAGGCTACACTGTTGTCTAACCCATCTCCTACAACAAAGAGAAAAACAGGAAGGAGGAGACATTTAGTGAACAAAATATAGAAGCCAAAAAGTATCATTAATTACCAAGATGCTACCACAGTTTTATTTTGATTTGCTAGATCAGGCACATACAGTTTCTCATTATATATGAGTGCAGATACAAATATGCAAAAATTAGAAACCATGTCTCTCCAAATACTAATTTTGTGTTTCACACATGCATATATCATTAATTCAATTATAATTGTGTGCTTGACATAGTGCAATAGCTCTTTGTCAATTATAGGATTCAATGTGGGAAAACGTGCCACAGGAAAACCCATTCACTGGAAATGCATCCCTACAACCATGCTGAATACGTACTATAAGTAATCAAGTTAAATGTTCTGTAGTCTATATATTCAAGGCCCTCTGCAGAGGTGGCAGTAACCGTGTCACCGTTCAGTGCACATAACACACTGTCAGATGAGCCCCTCCCCATAACCATCACCTCCCAACACACATACATACGCACGCACAAACACGTACACCTAGTATGACCCTGCATATAGCATTTGCATGACATGACAACTTCTACATCTCTGCATCAGTGATTATTATCATTTAAAAAAAAAAAAAAGATGCACATCAAGGTAGAGCTCTCACTTAATCAGAACTTTCCATCAACATCTTTCTCTTCTGTGCTTTTCCCTGGCATTAATTGTGCATTAGCAAAAATCATTTACTTTTAACAGTCATAGTTATTTTTTCTTGCCCTCCAGCAAAAATGCCTTGAAAGCCTGCCTGGAGGGCATCTAAATTATGTATCTGAAAAACTCTTCTGGCAAGGCATTGCAGGACCCCTACTTTCTTAAAATTCATACGAGCACGTCTTCCTGTTTTTGGGAAGGCATCAATCAAGAGCAGCAATATATGCCATATTCCTACATTAATATTTGAACTAATAACTTTAAAAAAAGGAAAGAAACAAGATCCGACTTGTGGCATAATCAAATGCAAAATAAATGAAGAATACTGGGACAGCACTGAGACTTTATAGATTGCTGTGTTTTCCTTACACATCATTAGCCCGGAGCCACACGAAAGAGGAAAACAGAGAAGTGGAGAGTTTATGCTCCCTGCTGGTGTTTAAGAAGCTGAGGTCCTGGAAGGACATCTGGGAATTGTGCTGAGACGGTGGTTTTTGTAATTTAAGAATAGACATTCATTAGCAGTAAATGCCATAAATCCCATGCTAAGTAAAAACCTTGTCCAAGAAAGCCTAAAACAATAAACTCTGTGCTCAATGTAGCCTGAGCTAGACGCTCCATAGCTTCCTGAGGAATGCTATAGATTCACGAGCTAATTCCTATAGCCTTGTCTAGCTCTGTAGTGCTACTAAACGAAATACGTTGCTGCTACATACAGTCCATTTGCTTCAAAACTTGCGTTTCAGCTCCATCTTGCCTCCTGTGCTAGATCACCCTTCTTCCACTGCCTCCCCTCTGAAAAACCAACCCTTTTGGACCGGAGAGACAGAAAAAGCCACAGCAAAGAGCTGGCAGATTAATTTTATTGACATTTCCATTTTCACTGCAATGTGATACCCTCCATCACATGGAAGAGATGACCCTCACTATTTACAGACTGACAGGCCACTTCATTACAACCACCCTGCCCCAAGGCAGAGCAGCTCCTTTCCATCTGCCCAAACACCAGAGCAAGACCCTGAAGTCGCTGCTCTCTCTCATGCTCCTTTTCTTTTTGTTGTTGTTGTTTGTTTCTGTTAACGATAGAGAAAGGAGAGTTGAATCACAGCAAACTAATCTAAGAGATTATGGGAGCCCTAAATGCTGTAACCAACTGCTCACTTCTGCAAGATGTTGGTTATTTAGAAAGCGCTCCTTCCCATTGCTCTCTCCCCTCCCTGTATTCCACCCTACCCCTCTCTCTCTTTCTCTCTTACACACACACACACTTTCCACTATGCCAAGGAACTGCTGCAAGGCAAATTCTCACAAACACTAATGGCTTCTGACTGCTCCTTGGCAACCCCAGCATTTTAACCTGGGTGGATATGCTCTCCAAAATACAGACACTGGAGCTATCTCATCAGCTGTTCATGTGACACAGATGGAGAGTGGCTATTAGGAGCCAGGCAATGGGCCTTAGGGATCTGAGGTGCTGTACTGTAGCCTCAGGCAATTTTGAAAAGCAGTACCCGGAGATGGGGGGAAAAAAATCCCTACTGAAAGTGCAAGTTTGAAGTCAGTCAGTCTGTTTGTCTATCTGTCGTGCAGATAAAGATATCTTTGTCTCTTTATGTAGAAGCTATGTGTGTATGCACAGGTTGTGTGGAGCTGTAAAACTTCCGCTCTGCACCGTTCTTCTGCACCGCAGAAGCGCTTGTTCACTCTCTACATGGACAAATTCCTGTTTCTCTGCGTATATATACTCTCCTTTTTGTGAGCATCCTCAGCAGGAGTGACCTACGTGCTAAATCAGTGGTTTAGACCTTTTGGAGAGGTTGTTAATATCCTGGTTTTAAAAAGCTAATAGCAACCCAAGAGATGAAAGCTCAGCTAAAGTTTCCCTGCCTTCCCACCTCAATCAGCAGTTGAAACGGTAAGAGTCAGTGCTTCCCTAATCTGTTCCATAACCTCATGAAAGGAAATCCAAATATTGTACCTCCAAACGACCTCAGAAGATGAATACAGCAAGATTTGTTGCTCCTGGTGAACTACAAGCCCACTCCTGTTAAGCTGTATTGTCACATCTTTAATAGCACTACAACTGCTCACATTAGTGGATACGGTTTCCAGCAGCAAGAAATCATTGAAGGAGCCCATAACTGACTTTTCCAAGATGGAATGTTTACTTCTTGAATATGGAGGGCCTGATCCTGGTTTGTTGTATCCAAATAAACATGTTACTTTAAACACAGAAAAAGAAATTATCAAAAGTGAAATAAAATGAACAGACATGAAAGTCACTCTGTTGAAGACTGGATTGAGTATACTTTTAACTGCTGTGTGAAGGAGTCCAAATTTAAATCATTTAAACCATCATTACAAGTGATTCTACTTATGTGAACTGTTCATATCCTGATTTGGATGGTAATTTGTAAGGAGAGTAAAGTCCTAACTTGCATGGAAATTGCAATTACATAAGCATAGTTATCCCAATTTTCTAGTGGGGAAATTCAGTCTAGATTTTGGCCCACTGACTCTCTCTTTCACATAGCAGCAAAAAAAAAAAAAAAAAAAAAAAAAAAGGGAGACTTTCTCCTGCTTTGCACACTGTTCACTCATTTATTCTTGTGCAAAGAGTACAAGTGATTGCAAAACCCTATCACTGTTCTAGGAAAGTGGAGAATTCTTAAGTGGCACTCTCTTTGTGGAGATGTCAATGACTATGCAGGATTCAAGCCAGTAGAGAATTAGGCATATTACCCAGCTTGTTTAAGATTATATCAATGCTATGTAATAGTCTCAATAACCCCTATAAAAGATGGAAGGAGTTTACAAGAAACTTTGCAAAGTGACCCACACAGGGTTCCTTAGAGACCTTCTCTTCCAGGGGAAGGGTTTGTGGAGGAGGCTGAAGATGCAAGTCTTTACACAGCGGGAAGTCAGGCTTCCACACTAGCTCTGTGTGCAAACACTCTTAGCACGTGCTGAGGGTTTCTTCCCACAAGATAAATTATTTTGCATTGCAAGCAAATGACACTACCTCTTATTTAAAAAATACTGCATAAGTAGTTAGAGCAGGGTTTCCATTGCACCACAACTTCCAACTTAACTCACTGCAAACTGATTTCCTTGGATGGACTAGCTTGCTGACCCCAATGTTCATTCATATAGCTAAGGACTCTTTGGGAAACAAGAGTCCAGTCCTACAGAAGTCCTGTCCAACCTTACTCTATCAATGAATTCCTCTTTGACAGTCCTCCACACTACCAGAACTATCTCAACCCTAGTCCTTGTTTGTGTTCCTGCCAGGGTAAAGACCCAGCAAGAGATGAAGTGAGTGCTGCTTAGAAGCTGCTCGTCTAGTCTTTCACCATTTGTGAACAGGATGGATAAGAGATTCCCAACCTATGCAAAATGAGAACTAAAAAGGATAATCCAGTCAGGCCAAAGCACAGGAAGCCCGGTAACAGCCCAGATTCAAACTCTAGAAATAGCTTCTATTACCACCATAACAAGCAGAGCAGTAAGAAAAGCGTTTTCTGGAAAAATACATTTCAGGACCCAGTGTTTGAGTTTCTTCACTATCAGAGGTCCCTTACAGCTTTATGGTTTGTCATGCTACAGGAAAAGAGAGAAGAGCAGGGGTATCTAAGGTAGGGCGAAGACAAGACACTTCATCATTTTTCTAAAAATAGTGCAGGCAATATGAAAACCAAGTTAAAAGATTCTGAAAAGGAAAGCTGCAGTGCACTATGCTGGTCTTAAGTAAACTACTCTACAATCTTTCAGTCCAGTATTTTGATGGAGTAGAATATGTAGATATAAACGCAAAACAAAGAGGAGAATCTGCATGCAGCTTATATTCACAAATTGCAATTACTTGTTTGTACTTCTAATGTGTCCATCTGGACATGTAAGTATTGAACATCCTTATTAATAATGGTTTACAACTTAGTAATATGATCCACATCGCCACCAGAGGAAAATCTTAAAATCTGGTTAATTACCACTGCCAAAAAGCTGGAAAGAGAAGTGTTTGAATACATTTTGGAGGTAAGACAGTCTGTGCTGTAGGGAGGACTAACAGAAAGGGAAGGTCAGTTCCAGAATCAAAGACCTTTCAGGAGAACTCCCTATCTCCATTCCACCCTGTTAAAATCATCGGGCTTTTAGCCTTACAACTTCAGCAGATCACAGCTCTTTGAATGAAATGCTGGCTGTGGTTTGGTTTTTTTCTCCTCCTCTCAATGATCATTGTTCACAGAAGTTGACTTCGTCTCCTCACACCACAGAAGCAACACTTATCTACCGCATCTTACTGCCTAGGGAAACTGAGTTAGGATAGGTTATGGGTGGCAAACCCACCAACAGTTCAAGCGGGCACCCCAGCTTAGAGCTGTGCCATCATCAGCCGTGCTCTGCTGGTACATATGCCGGTTTTGCTGAATTGCTTGACTGCCGGAGGAAAGGAGCCATCAGAAGCTGCTCGGGCCCAACACAGGCACCCAAGGCTGACCCGCATGCTCAGCCACCGCTTATCCTGTCCTGGAGTGGGGGGTCCTCAAGTGAGCTGCTGCAATCAGCCCCCTGCGTTCCCTCACCTTTTGCATCTCTGAGACACCAGACACGTGTCTCATGGTGCTGTGGTATGTTTAAGTGAGCATCTGGGAGAGAAAGAAAGGTTGGGCTCTAAAGGAACGGGAAGACTTCAGACATAGAGCGCTACCGTCTCTCTTAGTACAGATGTTATCCTTTTGCCCTTCTAGCAGCAGGGAGGAGATGAAGAACTGGCCTTCTGTCTGTTGTTCTTTTGGAAGATCTTTTGCTTTCCAGAATATAACCCAGCAATTTCACTGGGCTGATACTGTAAAGATGGGATGTACAAATTTCACACAATCCGAGCGTTAATAACCACTTTAAATTCAAATAGGAGGAAAAGGAAGAGAACTTAAGCCACTCTGAGACCTCACCTACAAAGCTATTCTACTCGGTCTGATCACATTTTAGCATAGTTTGTCAGTCAGGAACAGGTCCCGATTGCCATCTGGCAATATGTGCTAAAGGCTTAAGGAATTGCATGGGATCTGGTATCTGAAGTGTATTTACAACGAGACAGAATAAAAACTGTTCCTTTTCTATTTCTGGATAGGCAACTTTCTGTAATCACTAATTTATCTTATTTTCAAAAAGGCATTTACAAATACTTCATTATTTACTCAAGGGTAGGAATGACATTCCAGCTATGTTATTGTTATAGCCATGCATGCTATAAAATTGGTGATTCAACTATTTCAAAATTATTTGCAGAACTGTAATGTTTCACATTTCCCCTTTTATTAGTTTCCTGTCCAAAAATAAGAAAAAAGACTGACTTTTTTGTGTGCTTAATTGTCTGTGTTTAAAGCTCATGTTTATTTGTGAAGTGACTGGAGAATTCTTAGAGGTTAGATTCAAAAGCCAACAACGTATTTTTCTAGCTTTTTAAAGAGAAAACTAATAAACACGGGTTTAAATTTTAAGCTCTTATACAGCCAGTAGGTTTGTGGTTCGTTCATTATAATCTAACATTTTTTTCACATCAGGTGAAAAAAGTGTTCCAATGCAGACAAGGGGAACAGTAAAGCAACCTGCTAATTACTGATCTCTCTTACTTTCCTGCTGTGCTAAACTGTCCGGACATGTTGAAGTGAAATTTTTCTGCGATTTTCAAGTGACTAGTTCATGGCCCACTGCCGTGGAGTGCAGGAGAAGGGATGAAATGCTTTAGTTTACATGCAACATTTACTAACTGTGTGGGTTTTCCGACATTAAAGAGGGGACAGTGACCCATGCCACCTTTTTCACACTCAAAAGAGCACTGAAAAAACAGTCTTCATAGGCTTACCTCAGGCTTCCCTGGCCCTTAACACCCTCCCCCCAGGGTAGGAGCAGAAAGAGAAAAAAGAAGGGATTTTATGCTCCTTTCTCTTCAACTTTTCAGGCGGTATAAGCAGCATTTAGCAAATTCAGCCTCCAAATGGCTCCAAATGCTCTGAGCTGCAGGGGCTCATCCTTTGTTAGCCTCCCTCTATTTACACAGGATTTACGCAGGCTCTCCACTGAAGAGACCACATGTTTCTGACAGAAAGCACTTCCATTCACACTGCATCAGGCAACAGGATTGTAACCACTGCAGCTTCACGCTGACCTGAGATTAGGGATTTCAGCAACATTGAGATGGTAACAATCTGCTAACTAACAAAAATTATCCATGGAGAACTCTGCTGCTTACTCCAGTTAAAACTACCGTGGCCAGATAGATTAGGTTACTTAAAAGGACAATTAAGAACTAGCTACTATGAAGAATATGCATGTCCATCTACAAATAACATACACACAGAGAAAAATATCAGCAGGAAAAAAAAAAAATCAGACTGCAGCTTGGATTAAAACAATTTCACCCACTGGCTGAAGACATAAAGTGTAAAAACAGACAGATGGACACATATGTAAATGTGGCTGCATTTGTTTCTCTGGAGCTGGCAAGTTAGTAATAACAGTATAGTTAATAATTTATTTTCCATGGTATTTTCACACTGGTTAACTGGGCAGTGGCAACATCCATGTGGAACTTCAGAGCACAATAACTCCTTCAATCTAATTGCTACTGGGGCAAACAAACTGAACTAAGCGACCTCTCTTGGCTCTACCTACAGGAATCAGTCCTGGAACCCGATAACAGCCTGGGGATTTTTTAAATTTAGTATTTTTTTTTTAAACTCTGTTTGGCCAGTCAGGATTTCTGCACTGAGATTTTTTCCAGATTTAGTATTTGTGTCAGGGTTTTTCAAAATGGATTACGCACACACAAGCACAACAGACGTTGCTGGTTGGAGCTTGTGTTTTTTTGCTCAATAGCCTTTCATGGGGCAAACAAAAATTAGATGGGAACACAGGGCCAGAAAGGACCACACAGATCCAGGTTTTGATTGGTTTTATTTTGACGTTTTAATCTGGCAAATTATTTTGCTTCTGCAGCAAAGGACAAAACAATTTACTTCTGTAATAGTAACTCATACATGCATCTGATAAGCACGTAAAAAGTACACAGTATATTCTAAAGTTCTCCATAGTATATCATAATAAAGCTCTTCTGGGCACTCAATGATTCATTTTTAGTGATCTCTCAAATGCCCTTATCCACAGTTAACACTCAGATTTTATTAAGGAAGAAAGCAGGGACAAATGTCCACTTAAGTCCCAGCTCTCAAATTAAACTCTGCTTGCGCTGCAGTACCTAAAGCTAAAGCTTTTTTAATGTTCTATTCACCTCCCCTGTGTGGTATTTCTGCTAACACAGAGTTCACAATCTTTCAGCCCCAAACACAGAAGGCTGCTATCTTCAAGTCATCCAAGGAATGTGCCAGATACTATCATCTCCCCTGCAATACAAAGAACCAGAAAGAGGCAGAGACCAAAAGGAGACCCTACTGATCA
The DNA here is from genome assembly GCA_013401275.1 of Pandion haliaetus. NCBI lineage: Eukaryota > Metazoa > Chordata > Aves > Accipitriformes > Pandionidae > Pandion > Pandion haliaetus. The sequence goes on from VYZV01029799.1 coordinate 69,924, forward strand.
GGTTACTAAAGTCCAGAAAGTCTTTCCCAGAATGCTAAATGTTAATCTTTGAACCAGCAAATGTTATAATTAAGATCCTTGTAGTTGGAGGAAATGCTAGCTCCAGAAGTCAAAGGTACAGCCATTTGAAGTTGTACTTTTTTGCACGTTTATCCTAATCTCGCACCCCTCATGCTGGCATAACTGCCATCAAGCACTTTGTTCTATTCAAGCAAAATTATCATTAATGTCAGTGGCAGTTTTGCCTAAGTAAGGAGTGTAAGACCAGATCCTTGTCTTGTTCACACAGAATTGCAAGCACTGCACAATTCCAGAGGAGATATACTCATTAAAACTTGTGGTATATGCTGATTTATGATGCTCTTCTGTTTAAAAGTGAAACTCACTTTGTACCTCACCGGGAAAGTGTTCAATACACTTGTTTCGACATCGTTTTAACTTCAAGCCTCCCCCTCCCCACAAGTCGGGAAGTTTACTCTCAGGTTTTGGCACCTAGGCTGAAGGAAAGCATTATTAAATTAGGTTTAAGTATTTTGTCTGCTTCAGTAATTACTTTGCAGTACAAATGTAAATAGCTGTTATTCTGTTTAAATTTCTCATCCTGCTAAACGCTGTCACACAAAATGTCCTTGTGCTGCAGTCTAAATGGAGTTCTTTTTAAATTGCTTTTTTAATATATTTTTAGAGAAATATTTTTAGCATTCTCATAGTAATTCTGTTAAGAATACCAGCTGCAGACTTTGGCTACAGCTGAGACAACAATAACAAGTCATTAAAGAAATCAGGAGACAAAAATTTTTTTTTTTTTCCTAAAGCACATCTTCTTTAAGAGACCATTTTCTTTTTTTAGTTCTCTATCCCTGTTGGAGTAAGTGGGATAGTGTTTTTAGTTTCCTCAATCAACTGTACCAAAGTTAGTATACATTAAAAAGCTACATTTTATCTTAAGTACCATTTCTTATTTGCTATTCTGTTATTTTTGTCATGAGAATAATATCAAATGTGGACAAAATAGCCAAGTTCAATTAAAATTCCACCTGCAGTTGAAGTAATTAAGTTCAATAGTATCTCATCAATATTTAACCTTTAACATTTTGCAGTTATTTATATACAGCAGAACATGGAGAACTTAAAGCAGATGATGGCTACCATCCTGTAGTGTTCTTCATTAAATCATTATTATAGTTTCTATAAGAATAAAAATGGCTTTTTTTGAAAAGGAAAACATATCAATTTTCCTTACAGCTGTTACAAACTTATAAACTATGAGATATTTTAATGTCTTGCAGCTCCCCTTAGACAACATGCTGTTGGGCACAACTGCTTGTTCAGGAGACATCCGTTAAATTGATGCCCACTAATACAGCAGGAGTCCATGTACTGTCCACCCTTTTCAGGGTTATTTAGCTATTAAAGATGAGCCAGCTGAAATATTGCATACAAGTACACATTCACAGGATTTTTTTCATCATTTTAAAAAAAAGGTAGGACTAGAAACGTAACAGACATTTATTCCTGAGAGATACTAACTTAAAAACTTCAGTTATTAAAAAGGGCATTTGTTAGGCCACAAGTCCAAAATGCAGATTAATTTATTTTAAGACGTATTACAAAAAATGGAGTATGGCTCAATGCTTAAAAAAAGATGTTTTAATACAAAAGTGTCAAAATGAACCATAAAAGCTTTTCTGGGTGATAAAATGTACACAAATGTGTATGTTACATAAAACACAAATAGGAGTACCGTCCCAATATGCATTCACAAACACCTGAGCAGCATCAGAAAAGATGCTTGCCGTGAATGCATAGTCCAGAAAAAATAAAAAAAAAATACAAAACAACTCCAAACTTGGCAAATCTTACATACCATAAGAGCTCCAACACCTATGCACAGTAGGGTGGATTAACCCGCTGGGTGCTGCAGACATATATATGCACCTCCTCCTAAAGTGTTCATTTGGCTGGCAGTCTGGAAAATGCCAGAATGTGAAGGGTTACGTGGGAACACTGACAGTCTGCTCTTGTAGGTTTAAGTTAAAGCCCATACTTTAAATATAGTGTGCTAGGTATTTGGAAACATAACTACTACTGTTTATAAGTGGTGTTACTATTTAGTGCTCACAACAAAGGGCTCGATCCAGTGCTCACTCCTACTGGGGAATCACGTTCCAGACAACAACCTCGTGCTTTGCATCTGCCCATATTTACTTTTGGTGTAACATTTTTCAGGAGTCTTTTCCTCCAAGAAGCCTTGTAATGGTAAAGTGTAAACCATCTATACCTCATCTGCTATCTATCTTGGATGCTTAAAAGCGGTTACTGGAAAGGCCTGAAATGTTTTGTCTTTCAAGTTCAGTAGACAGATTATAAGAGCAAGTATTTAAGAGCCAAAGCCCCCAGCTACTCCCTGCTAGTTTCTTAAAGTCTGGCTTCAGCCATGAGGGAAGATACAGTTAAGAATATCCAAATGCCTCAAACTGGAAGAAGCAGCAAGCATACAGACATGTGAATTCGGGTCAGAAAATTTCAACTGGTTGACAAAAGAACCCAAAAAGAGATCTTTATAATACCAGAAAGGCTGACAAGCAACTTATTTTCTCCCATCATATAGTTTTACTGAATTGTTTCAGGGTAATAGGATTTTTGAGAAGTGACAAAGAAGGGAAGGGGATGGCATTCTTTCTCTGCACCCAAACTATCCTGTAAGATGCTTTGGACCTGCTTTAAGTAATCAAAAGAACTGACAGAACAACACATAATTTTGTAGAAACATGGGGAAAAGCTTTTGACAAAAGTTTCAATGAGTTGGATTTAGAAAATAAGGAAGCATAAAAATAGCAAAACCACAGGGTACTGCCTTGTTATAACACTATTTGCTTGAAAGTTCAAAGCACAAAACTAAAAAGCACAGACCCCCACTCTGACACGTGATGCTTTTCTTTTCTTTTCATAAGCCTGTAATTTCATTTCAAGTCTTTCATTGTAGCAGAAAGTGTTGCAAAAGACACAGACGCAGTGCCTACAGAGTCTTCCCAGACTGGTTTGTGTCCCTGAGCTCTTCCTAGGGAAGGATCTCACAAGTTGGGCTCCAGAGAACTTCTATCACCCCGCTCCCCCTGCAGAGGAGATAGGGTTGGCTACACGTAGGAACCCCAAATGAAAAAACTGGCAGGTTACAAGACTTCTCTGCATTTAGATGGGTAAAACTGAGTTTCCCCCTGGACAGGCGGTTCACCTAGGCAGTTAGAGAACTGCCATGTACGCCATAAGATCAAACCTAAGCCCCACCAATCAAGTAGCAGCCTGGGCTAAATGTGCTGATGCAGCAAATTTCCAGATCTTGATCACACTAGGCAGGGGAGTCATTCTTCTCAGTGATAAAGTCACTGAATGCACTCTTGAGGAGATAAAAAATTAAGAACTGGCTGACTTTGCACCATTTGAGTGAGGTATTCACCACTGACCCAGAACAACAGAATTGTCACCAGCTAGGAATCACCACAGACATGGTCATCTCTGACTCCTTACTGCAAGGCTGTTCTCAGGAATCGTTTCTCAGCTGGTTAGTGGCATCAGTCCGGAAGCTACAGTGTTTAAATGCATTATGTATTAGAAGAAACTTCACACAGTCCCTCCATCTCTCTCCTTCACCCCATTCTTTTAAAAACTCCGTGAAATGATGCCAATAAGAGGGCTCGGTAGTAAAAAAAAAAAAAAAAAAAAAAGGCGAATAGGATTTTGGCAATTAAGATTTGCCTTAAAGACATTAACCTTCCTTTGCAATTTTATAGTTAAGATATTTTTACCTGTGTTTTACTATTTCAGCTTTTAAAACTTAACAGAGATTTATGCAGCAGCTAAGAATTGAGATGCTAATAGTGTTGGAGCATTATCTAACACAAGATATTCTATTCCCGTTTCTGTTATTGGCTCAGGAAGTGACCTTCAGCAAACTTTAGGGATAAGGATTTTCAAAAGTGCTCAAACAAGCAAGGAACACAGCTTTCAATGAAAACTGCTTAAGAGTAATACATAATATACCTTTTGATAGTAATTGGTGGTGGCTTTTAGATAAGTGAATATTATATATTATTAAAGACAAACATGTCAATGCACTCCTGTGCTCATTTGAGCATTACATTTTTTTCAGGTCTGAGTATGTTTATTGTTTTTACCAATTCTTCTTCAGCTCTAAATGCATATCTTAAAGAGAACATGCTTTCTTTAGAGCCCGAAATACCGCCTTAGAAGGCAGGTTTTTGGATATAAGTACTTGTGATCAAAACAGATGCACAAGGACATCTTATTTCTTTTCTTCTTCAGCTAAATAGCAGTATTGCCATTTACATTACTAGGAGCAAAAGCAAGACTTAGTGCTGCAACTTTGGTAAAGAGACCACAGAGGTTTTTGTACCTATGGCTGACCAAAATCGTGAAGCATGAATGGTATTGTCATGCAGTCTTTATCTGTCTCTGGTTCCTGTGGCATACATGGGAATTTGTTCTGAGAGACCAAATGAAAAGCTAAAATTTGGCATTTCCCGTTTCTACCTCCAATGAACTCAGTGACAAAACTCTGGACCTCACTCTTCACCTGCGGCACACGCTGTGTTTCTGTCGGCATGGATGACACGCGCACACACAGGGAGTGAGCCAGCTTTCCCAGGGAGGAGGAGAAGTGCTCAGGGGGACCATAACCTGCCCCTGCTGCCAGTCTCTCCACAGCAAGGACGCTTACGTAAGCACCAGCCCTGCCCGACTGGATGGAGATAACTTTTCCCTGGCCCTCGGAGCACAGGAAAAAATTATCACATGGAGTGCAGGTCTGGGGCCATTTTTCCAAAATAAGAAATGCCAACGTTCATCATTCATTTACAAAGCACTAACGAGGCCCCTTTTTCAAGCCTGTTTAGTTCTTACAAAATAGATTCTTCTGGACAACGGCAAGAGAAACTAAATCAAGGAGATGAGCAGGCTAGCCTTTTCTCCTCAACCAGCGCTGCTTTATGGTACCTGTGATGGCTTTTCCTCTATGTGATAAAGGTTCAGTAAATAATGCAAGCCTGGGCCCTGGCTGTTGATGGTTCACAGATTGTACATCCTTAGCAGCACCACCCCATCTATTACTGGGGAATTAGTTGACAATACTACTAGTTGTACCAAAAAAATAAACTAATTGGTCCCTGAGGATGGCTAGGTGCTTGGGAAGTCTTTTTAACAACAACAAAAAAATTATCTCCCATAGTGATTTGCCAGCCTTCCTATACTCTATCCAGCACATTGGGACTTCTAAATTACATACTATAATTGACATCAAATATCTGTCCCATCAGTGAATATCTTTATTAGCATCAAAATCACTCACAACTAGTGTTCCTCAATGTTATTAAACAGAACTTGTTCTAGGTGTTGCCTTACTAATTAGTCAGGATGAGCCCGAGGAAGAAAATCTGGGTCATGTTAAATTAATTGGAATGAGCATGAAAATTAGCAGAGCAAACTGCATCAATTTTCTATAGAGAGCCTTTCTTCATGTTGAGAATAAAAATGGATATTATGAGGCATTAACCAAACTGCCTTCTGTGACTGCCAAGAGGTGTGTTACAGTAGCCCAAAAATATCATGCTCACAGATTTTCAGAAGTTAATGAGACATTTCCAGGAATGGTAAATACATGGTATTAAAATGGGTGTGCCTCTTATGGGAAAATGCCAAGTCATTTCATGTTTATTCAGGCATAACAAGCTCCTCAAAATGAGCATAATTTAAGAGGTGAATAGTGCAAAGAGGGCTAACATTCAACTAATTTTCCTTAAGAAAGAAAAGATTAAATTGAACAAAAAATGAATTAAGAGGTTTACAAATCAACAAGTCAACCATCAGATTGCAGCCTCGGCTCAGTATATTCTCATCAGCCCCTGCCATGAAGTTTTCAAAAAATGTCCCGAAGGCAGGGAACAAAGCGAGCAGAACTGATTACAGCCACACTCACCGCCTTGCTGTCTAAACTCTGTTTGGCTTCCTAATGAGCTCACTAAAAACCTAATTCATCTCCCATAACCCTTCTCAGCCCTCCTTGAAATTCACCATTATGGAAATTACAGATGAAACATTTACAGGCTGTGTTCAAATTACTGCTTCTTCAACAGGCAGGTCCCTGACCCTCACAATGAACACAATAGAGGTATGTCCGGCATGAAACCACTCGAGCCGCAGCCTATAGAATAAAGAGGCTCAGGAAGGTTAAGACTTTTTCTCATGGTGACAATGATTTCCGCATTAATGCTTTCAGTTCCATGAATATGGGAATTTTGTGGGTTTGACAGTATATCAAATACAAATTGTAATTCAGAAGGGGAGAAATGAGTTGTACTGATGACAAATAGCTGAAATAGGCTAATGTGAATTCCCAGCCTGTTCATGAGGAAACTCCCTCAGTTCCTCATTACATGAAGTCAAAATGATCCTCACGGCACCTAGCCTGTAACTGGAAGATTACTGAATTGATGGATCCTTAGTTTAAAATGCAGCTGTTTTATTCTGCTTTAGTAATTAATTCTTTTTCCAATACCATATTGATTAAGCGTAGACCCTGATAAAGTTCAAACTGAGAAGAATCTCTAGTGGCTTCCTTAGTTGCTCCAGAGACTCAATGAAAACTTCCTACAATTCCACCTGCCTCCTCAGAGTGCTGATCCAATGAACAGAACAGTTTTTTTTCCTCATAAATTAGTTAGGCCATGTGGAGCTGTATTAGCTGATCGTTGCTTTTGTCTCTCTACTTGCTGACTTGCTTTTCACTTTTGCTGTCCTTTGTGCTGTCACACACAAAGTCGGAGTGCAGCTGCCATGCTGAACCCAAACCAAGGTAAAGAACAATTCGTACAAACTACATTTTTTTTTACCCCCGCACTTTATACAGCTGCAACTCCCCGAGCAGCGCTGCACTCAATAAGGCCTCCTGGGATCCAACTAGCAGAGAAATCTGTGCTGAAGCATGCAGTCGTTCTGTGGGACTAAAGGGTGTTGTGGGGGGAGTAACCTGTTTTCTTCAAGACTGCTCCACCTTTTGGGATAGAATATTTGCTGCTTTGTTTTTAGCAGCCAAAGATCCTTATATGATCTGGTTTTTACTTTAAAAAACCCAAACAAACGAGCCCAAACCACACACCTAAACCACTTCAGCCACTTGAGACAAGAAATCACCACTTCACCTGTAACAGTGGGATGTGGGTCCTTGTTGACTAACAGGCAGCCTGTGGCTGTCCATGAATGACCACTGCAAACACAGCAACGTATTACAAGAAGCAGCAATCACCAACACGATGCTGCTTTTCAGAGTTACTTGTACTGGGAAATCCAGGTTTGTGAATTAAAAAGAGCAGGATAACAGAAAGTTTCTCAGATTACAGCCAGTACAATGGATTTTCTTTTCTATGAAAATCAGAAATAAATTGGTCTGAAAACATCCCCAGCACTTAATATTATGATAATATTGTTTCTTCCCCAACCTACCTCAGCCCTTCTCCTCCTCCTTCCCTTTCCAACCACCTGAAAAAGAAACAGCTGATGCCTTCTGTGTCTGCACACTGCAATTTATAACTGGAACCTGTGTGTCTGAAGGGTAACGTGCCGTATATACTGGTTTCCACAACATTGGTAACAAGTGACCTACAGAAGTAAAGGCTCTGAGGGAGTGGCAGGCACATCAGATATTAGCAATCCTTCTTCAGGTGACATATTAGTTAATAAGACTACTTAAAGGCTAAGGGTCTCATTCTAATTTCATACTGTCCGAGGCCCCTGACTTAACCTTTGCCTTCCGACCAAGGTGAAAGCAAGTTAGCTTTCAGTATTTCTTCAGGAGAATCTGCTCAGTTTGGGCTCATCTCATTTGTATTTGAAGAGCTACGTAACCAAGTGGGTGCAAGGACGGCGGTGGGCACCCTCTGTGCGTGGTGGGCCAGGACAGATAACAGCATTCCCCACCTTCAGAGCATTCTTCCTTAGGGCGAAAGGTCACCCTTCACAGATGTCTCCAGCAGACACTCAACTGTCAAAAGGTTGCATCATGCAATTCATGCAGTCACTGCTAACAATGCACTGTTCTCATCCAGATACGTAAACACGTTGCACTTCTAAATAATTTGCTTGTTAAGGACAACTTGTTTTTTCCCCCGAGTTTTGTTCAGTTATATAAAAAAAAGTAAGGAACACTGAGAAAAAGAAACAGTCTGACCCCCCTCCTTCACCAATTCATGGCTTAAGTATTCTATTTTCCTTTTCTGTCAGCACAGGCATTCAGCACAAGAAGATGCTTCTGGTTTATTCCCCCCAAAAAAGAGAAATAAAACCACCATATCCCCAAATGTCTAACATAAAGCATATAGTTTGGAGGCAAAAAAAGCACACATTTGGTGAAATGGAAGATAGTAAGCTTTTTGTCAGAAAAGTTACACAGCCAGAAAAATTCAGTGAAGAAAATTCTATTCAGTTTAATATAGCCTATTCTAGTTTCTTCAATTTAAAAGAAAAAAACCAAACATGCACCCTGTGTGAACAAGTGCAAAAAGGAAAATGATGCGCGTTCACGTATTTGTTACAAATTCATGTTTGCCAGGTGCAGAAAGTTTTTCTCAAGAGCACTTCAGAAATAATAGGTACTAGTTGCTACAGTAGCTCAGATTTTTAATTTGCAGTGCCTCCAGATGAATAGCATAATAAAGATTTCTTCTTTGTTGAGGACAGTTACTCTAAAGCAGCTTGAAGCTATCACACACAATACAAAACAAGTAATTTCATTCTAGAATGGATTCAAACAAGCTTATCAGGATTGTTATCTATTTATAAATTATATATTTAACAGTAAAGTAAGACAGACATGGCTGGAATGTTACACATGGGGAAACATGATTAGAGATATACCAAATTACTCAACCTAATCCCAAGCAATAGAATCTTAAAGGCACTGGGAATTTCTAGAAGAATTAAGCATTATATGTTGTAAAAAGCTCAATTAAATACCCTTAGAAACCAAGCAGAGATTCTTTCAGATCTGCCTGCAATATGTAGTCCTACCAAATGCAGAATGTTTGCCTCTCCAAGCATCCCTTTTCTGCTCATTCCTTTAGCCACTGAACCTATGGAAAGCACGCTTTCAAAACAAACAAACAAACCAAAACAAAAACCCAACCAAAAAAAACCCACAAACTTCAGTGCTTTCATGTCTCATATTTCATACACTTGGCCATCTTGAATTAATAGGAGTCAATGAAGATACACATTCTTAAAAACGGCTGCAGCTTCATTGGTCTAATCTATGAACTTTAAAGACATTCGTTTTATGAGCTTTCCTCAGGGTAGGTATTTCAGTGTTCTAAAAACAGGGTTATGGACTGTTAAGTTAAGCACATGTTCTGCATCAACATTTTAGTTTCAGCAGGTTATTTGGTGCCAAGTTTGCCAGTTAGCATCATCAATCCCAAAATATGTGCTTATTTGTTTTAACAGGTGTTTTGAGAACAGCACAGGACAGGAGGAAAGCACTGTTAATATATTCATTTAGTATCTATCCTTAATTCTGAAAATCACCTTACCCTTCCCCCCAGAAAAAGGCCAGAATTTCACCACAGGTGTTTAAGACACAAAGAAAGGGAGTTGAAAAGGAGTGCAGATGAGTATTTCTATTATTTCACCAGTCTGACGATTTGTCCGCTCGTTTCTATTGTACATTATTTCTCATCTAGTAATCACAGATCTGGGTTTACATATGGTATGACCCATCTACTTACAGAAAACTACCTTTTATTGCGCAACTGATGTTAACTATGGAAGAAATAAGTAAGGCTGAAGCAAAAAACCCAATACCCTTTAGATCATGAAACATAACCAGGGACTTTCACTCAGTCTGTTCTTCTGAAGACCATTTGTTAGCATTTGCATCAGAGGACATACAGGGAGAAGAAATGAAAACCATCTAAAAACAAAATTGGCTTACTCACATCAGTCGTTCCACAGTACCAAAGTAACAGTTTGCTCTTAAAAATGAATAGCAGCAAAACATAAGATTTACACACACACACTGCTGTCACATTTGTGGGTCAGTTGAGATGGTGCATCACAATTTTCACAAAATCCACACACACATATACACACTTCTTGCAGGTGTTATCTCAGACTTGGTCTGCTGAGAAGCGAAGTGAATCCCCGCAGCGACGTTTGAAGGTTTAAAAGCTCAGGTTTTTGTTTCTAAATGCCTATGAAAACATTGCCTATGCTCAGAGGCCTTTTAAAACAAAACCAAAGCTTTTAAAGCTTCAAAAGCGGTCATGGGAATTTGCTCATCAGGAGGGAATCCTAAATGAAGGCCAAGATTCAGTGGATTCCCCTGGACGTGACAAAAACCATAGCCTGTCTGCAGATCTGTTTCTTACAACAGATGCAGGCTGATTCAAACAAAACCTGAAAAACCTTTGTCCAAGCCCTACATTTTACAAAATCTACTTTTAAAAGGTTGAATCCTCCATAATTATGTCCTACTATTCTTTGCCATACTATAAAAAAAAAAAAAAAAAAAAAAAAAAAAATAAAAAAACA
>VYZV01029800.1:4191-19950 GCA_013401275.1 Pandion haliaetus
GGTCTCGCACCGGCACGTGCGGCTGCACCGCGCGCCTGATGGTTGTCCGGGACCCGCAGCCCGAAAAATGACCTTCCACGGGCTGCGGTCGCGTTGAAGTCAAACCTCACCCCAAAAAGCAGCAAGAATCAGAATATTTATACATTTATTTATACATTTATTTATAATGAAAGTACGGTTCTAATTATTTACAACACAGAGGAAAGACAATGTTTGTACAAGTGAGCCAGCAAGGTCTTCCCGTGTGCAGCAGCGACACACATCCCCACTGTTAAAACTATTTCTCCCGTTTCAAAAGCTGACCAGCACCTCGGCACAGTCCCACACATCACTTCTCCACACAAGCGTTCTTCCTGCCACAGCCCACCCCGCCAAGAAAGCCCATGTTGCAGGTCACATCCGTAAACAACTTATGCCCAGGTTCCGCTTCCATGCTTCAAGGCAAGAGCAACACCTGCGCTCGGGTCGCTGGTGCTGCATGGACCTGGTTACCTGCGCTCGGGTCGCTGGCGCTGCATGGACGTGGTTGCTGCCTGCCTTTTCTTTGTTAAACCACCGTGAAACAGAAGGGGTAGAATCAAGTAAGTGAATGAGTTAAGAGGTGGGGGCAAACCTCACAAGGAGTTCCATCCAAACTGCTGCATGGGAACAAATGCAGAGGTGATTCTAGAAGATTAAGTACCAGCACTACAGCGCCAAGTCCACCTGGGGATTAGCAGCTTGATGAACCCATCCAAAAAACTGAGCATCATCCCCCCCCCACCCCCGCACGCAAAACACCAGTANNCCCCCCGACATGTGGCTAGAATGAGAAGTTGTGGGGTTAGTAAAACCACATTTTAAAGAAAAACACAGTGCTGAGTTGCAGGAAATGCTTGAAGTAAAAACAAATTAAAGAGTTTTAAGAAACGTGGTCCTCCAGTTTTTCAGAACTACTGGATATTCCTTTCCTTTGTTGAAAGTCCAAACATTGAAGCCAGGGTCATCATTAGCTCAATGGGACTGCAAACACAGGCTAACAGCAGGAACACTCAATAAAATACAAACACCAGCTGTAGAATGAAGTCAGCATGACTGACTCTTTCCATTTTTAAGTTATCCTGGAAAAACGGGTAACACAGACCAACAGGTTTCCCTGGTTTCCCTTTACAGTACTTCCCCCATTGTATACAGGACTAGCCTTGTCAGAATACTGTTTCAAAATTTTTTTTTTTTTGACAAATTCACTGCAGAAAAAAGGATTTTAAAAATAATGGAGCCCTTTCAAGGGGGAATACTGAACCTTTAGCTTCTGCAAAAGTAAAAACAATGCATATTTGCAAAGTTCATTCTGTAANAATGCATATTTGCAAATTTCATTCTGTAATATACATGCATTATTGCTAGAGGGGAAAAAAAAAAAAAAGGATGAATGAAAACTCTTCTGCAGCTTTTATGGTGCCATCCAAAATGGCATCTGTTGTTTAGCTCGCTGATGTGAAGAAGGGTACTGGTATCCCAAACTCCATCCCTGTGAAAAAGTACTTGCGTTTTTATGGCCACCATGTTCCTCCTCTTCATCCGATGAATCTCCAGTATATGCCACTAATCCAAAGCCCTTTTCTGCAGTTTTCATCTTCTTAGCTTGATGATCTAGGAGGGGAAAACAAAACAATCCCCCCAGCCCCAAGAAGGAAAAATAAAGAGATAAAATGTCCCAAAACGAGTTAATAAAAAAAGACGTTAATTTTAAATTGTTAGTTGGACACCATTTTGAGGTCACAAGGCCAATGGTCATCCAAGGTCGAAGGCCACACGAAACAGCACCAGCAACAGCACATGTGATCCATCAGAACCATGTAAGAGAACAGAGAAAGAAGAAAGAAACACACAAAAAAGGTAAAGTTAGCAAATGCGTCTAAGTGGTGGCATTTTCACCGTTAAAGAGATAAACGCGTAAAGAAAAGTAGAAATTTTGTTCAAAAGAAAGCTAACAGAAGAGCAATCTGTGGGACCAATACTGCAGAAAAACTAAGGTTAAACAGGCTAACATGATGTACCTGCAGACCCGAAAGGCACTAAACTACCACGAGAGTTAAAATAGTTACATGTTTTACCAAGTTGCAAATACCTGATGTATGACAACCTTATGAAAGGATGAAATCTGATAGTACTTCTGTTTTTGGCAGACATAACTCATGTCTGTAAATACACACCTGAACCATAACTCCCACCGATACTCCTTAGAGCCTCTAGAGATAGCTGTTCACAATGTAAAGCCACATGATATCTCTGTTACAAAACAATCCTAAGAGTTTCTGTGCCTCAGCTGACTGATGGGTCAAAAATACTCGTCTTCAGTCCACTTAATTACACTCTCCTCATTCATACAGATATTAAAGTTTTAAGAGAAGCATCATGTCTATCATCACAGCACAGACAAGTGATTTTAGAGCAGTGCAATATGACCTGCCTTTCATTTAAAGAGCCAAAGAACAGCAAAAAAAAAAATTAAAAAAAAAAAAATCACCGATTTAAACAAATCTTAAGACCAGTGCAAACTCATTTGGGAAAGGAAACTTGACTTACAAGTGTATTTTATTCATTGTACTCACCATGGTTGCCTGTTAAAGACCCCGCACCACTTCTTTCTTCAGATTCTGATTTCATCCCAGTGACAGGAAAAGCTGGCGGAGGCATCAACTGCCTATTTAAACCAATGCAAGCACTTACTTTTTCTTTTTTAAAACAAGCAAAGAGACAAAGGTAATAGCAAACATTCATAACTCAGTCCTTGACCTGAGGAGTTTAACTTTTAATTGCTTGACTAATCTAGTGGCTTTCTATGACAGAGTAACTGCATCAGTGGACAAGGGAAGGGCAACTGCTGTCACCTACCTGGACTTCTGTAAGGCCTTCAATATGGTCCCCGCCAACATTCTTACATCTAAATCTGAGAGAAATGGATTTGATAGATGGGCTACTAGATGGGTAAGGAATTTGCTGGATGGTTGCATCCAAAAAGTTACAGTCAGCAGCTCCATGTCCAAGTGGAAACCAGTAACAAGTGGTGTCCCTCAAGGGTCTGTACCAGGACCAGTATTATTTAATGTGTTCATCAATGACATAGTGGGATCGAGTGCACCTTCAGCAAGGTTGCAGATGACACAAAGCCAAGTGGTGCAGTCTATACATTAGAGGGAAGCGGTGCCATCCAGAGGGACCTTGACAGGCTTGAGGCGTGGGCCCATGCAAACCTCATGAAATTCAACAAGGCCAAGTGCAAGGCCCTGCACCTAGGTCAGAGCAACACCTGGTATCAACACAGGCTGGGGGATGAAGGTATTGAGAGCAGCACTGCAGAGAACTTGGGGACACTGATGGATGAAAAACTGGACACAAGCCAACAACATGCGCTTTTAGCCCAGAAAGCCAATCAAGTCCTGGGCTGCATAAAAAAGAAGCATGGGCAGCAGGTTGAGAGAAGTGATTCTCTCCCTCTACTCTGCTCTTGACACCCCATGCTGCAACCAGCTCTGGCGTCCCCAGCACAAGACATGGGCCTGTTAGACCAGGTCCAGAGGAGGGCCACAAAAACGATCCGAGGGCTGGAACACCTCTCCCATGAAAGAGAGAGAGTTGGGGTTGCTTGGCCTGGAGAAGAGAAGGCTCTGGGGAGACTATATTACAGGGCTTATAAGAACAATGGAGAGAGACTTTTTACCAAGGCCTGTAGTGACAGGACAAGGGGTAATGGTTTTAACTGAAAGAGGGCAGACTTAGATCAAACAAGGAAGAAATTCTTTTCTGAATAGTGATGAGACACTGGGTTTCCAGAGAAGTTGGGGCTGCCCCATTCCTGGAAGTGTTCAAGGTCAGGTTGGACAGGGCTTTGAGCAACCTGATCTACTAGAAGATGTCCCTCCCCACAGCAGAGGGTGTGGACTAGATGATCCTCAAAGGTCCCTTCCAACCCAAACCATGCTATGAACTATGAAATAAAGCACAAGCCTGACAGTTCTGTGCCTCAATGCAGTAGAGTGCATAAGGAAGAGTAGTGGTGCCTGATGACTTCACACAGCTATGCTGAATTTAGGACTACATACAAGATAGAGAACACAGAAAACCTTACCAATACCCTTGATATATTTCATAAGGACCAGAAAACAAAAGGGACTACCAAGTAAATCTTTCCCTGAAACTTCAGGCTGCAAAATTTCAGGTTTACAACTTTTTCAGATTTGTTTTGAAATTGGAATAATTTAAAGTGTAAGTGCTAACCTATTTCACAAGAATATCCTGTTGTGTCAAGAAGTTGGAAAAATACCAGACCCAAAGTAATAGCATACAGACTTAGGGAGGAGTAGAGATTAAGCTATTTTCATATTGTAGCATGAAAAGGTAATCCTTGCATCCCTTCTCCTTAAAAAGCAGCACTCCCCCTCCCCCCCCAAAAAACAACCCACCACAAAAAAACCCACCCACAATGAAACAAACAACCCCCAACTCACAGAAGAGAACATGAAACACAGATCATTGCTGGAAATAAGCTTTCCATCAGAATCAGAAAAGACCTGAATATAATTCTTTCATCACTCACCTGTCCCTCTCTCTCTCCTTTCCTGAGGAACTTGCTGGCTTCGATCCGGCTCCATCGATTTCACTCTGACTGGAGAAGCCTGTACCTAAATTAGTCATATGAATGGGTCCATGCTATGAGCAGAAAAACACACGGCATTAGCAAATCTACAACTACAACATAAGCTATAGCTCCTTAATGATAATGATAGGACACCCAACTTTTCAGAGCATATTGCCAACTAGCAGAAGAAACCACTAATTGCCATTGTTAAAAAATGCTTTTTCCTACAAATACTGAGGGTAACATAGTAAGAAACACATCTGAGCACCAATATGGAAGACACCTCACCACCTACTCCACCTTTTCAGTAGTTCAGGACAGTAAAGATAGTTCCTTAGTTCACATATCAATTTATTACCTCCTCAATCAGCTAATTCTGAATACTGTTTAGACCTCACACCAGAGTAAACTCTGCTCGAGATCTAAGGTCTAACATATAGGCAAGTTCCTTATTGTCTCTAGGCAAAGCTTGTATTTCAGGTTTCTGCCTGTACGCAGGGGTGTATCATCAGAGAAGCATTTGCAGAAACTCCCTTTTCTCACATACAAGTCTGAAGAACTCAAAATTATTTTTATTAAACTCAACTGTTTAATATTTGATATAAAAAAAAAATCTCTTAAAACTAGGCTTCTTGAAATCCTCTCAAGTACAACCTGCAAGAAAGGTAAACAGGAAAATCTGGAAGTTATTATCACATTTCCCTCCCAGCCCTCAAACAAGCCCACCCAAAAGACCCACAAAAACCAAACAAAACCCCAAATCTCCCTTTAAACTAACCAGTAACACACTATTGTCACCTCCTTGACCTGAATGCACTGCTTTTCTTTACAAAAGGTTGAGGGTATGAAAAGCAAGCTGCCAATGAATCAAGTAAGTCACAGTTTAGGAACAGTGCATCCACTCAAAGAAACAAAAGGGTGGTCTCAATGTTTTGTAACAATTGCTGCCATCTGCTAAAGGTCTTGCATGACTGTTGCCAAAGAAACTGCTAACAACAATCTCTCTCCAGCCAAGTTCTATTTCGGTGAATGAAGTAAAATTGCCGATTTTATTCCACCTGATATCCCAGCAGTCCTGACTCTCTCTCATCCGGTAGTTCCTCAGTAAATCGTCTCTTTTGACCTTGGGGATGGGGTTGGACTTGTGGCTGCGTACCAGTCGGCATAGTTGTTTTTACTGGGGCAGCAGGAAGAAAAGGACCACTCAGTGGACTCTGGCATGCAGAAGTTGAAAACAAAACACAAGAAAATTTGGTAATATGCATATAAAGTATTAATTCAATGTAGAGGTTCATACACAGAAACAGAACACACAACTAGTTTCTCTTTGCAGAGCCTCAGAGAAGCTAAAAGGAAATTCACATCTTAAAGATAAAACAAATATTTAATTTCTAGAATGCTCCTACCTCAAACTAATCACTATCTGTAACTCAAACTCATTGTACCCACATAACTGCATCACAGCCTGTGATAACGCTTTTCATAAATAAGTGACCGTCCCCTGCAAATACACTTTATGTGAACAGGTAGCTATGATATGAAAAACGCAGTATGAAGCAGCCATACCAACAATTTAGGTGCTTAGACAGAAGCATCAGCAAAGCGATAACCAAAAAAATGCCCAAAAGAAGAATTCTCCATCTGGAACTAATTTAAGTATTTTATTGTTAGCAAAGAAACATATTAGTAAGTTGACAACTATAGGGCAAATAATTAATCTGTGGCAGTACCTGGCCAGTGCTGGCTGGAGACTGTACTTGAGATATTGGATACTGTGTTGGCACAGGTGGAACTCCTGTAGGTAGTGTTGTTAAGACTCCAGGTGCCAATGGCACTGCAGGTGGTACTATGCCTGGTACACCATACGGTGGCTGAACTGGTTGTTGAGGAGGGGGAACAACAGGATAACCAGACTGATATCCATTGGAAGGGTAATACGATGGCTGCGAAGGGACACTATTTATAGCAGCAGGCTGCGTGAAGCCTGGCAAGAGAAAGGGGAAAAAAGGGTCATCTTCAATTCAGTTAGAGTCACAAAAATATACAATTTAATTACCAAATGTAAAAGAAGCTGGACTCCTTTTCAATTGAAGGACTTAACTTAAAGACTTCCACAGGTACATAAATTCCACAAAACTTAACTGTAAGTACAGCTCTGCAGAATGCAACTCCAAAGACTTCATTACTACTAACGTTTACCTGCTAAGGGTACTGCAGTGGTTATCTGATTCACAAATCGGGAGTATTCAGCATGAACCTACAAAGAATTTTCAAAGATTAGACAAAAATCTATTTACTGTGTTAACCTTTCACAGGCAAAAGGTGTCTTACCATGCAACCATAAAACTGGAAGGGGACTTTGATTACAGAACATACTATGCACAAAGACAGCAATAATCCAAACATCAAAACTGAAAACAAAAACCCACCGACCAAAACTCTGCTGAACATCCCACTAATCCTGCTGGTCTCTGTGACAGTTTTGTATAAAATACAGGCTAACCTTTCACAGGAAACAGAGTGGCAAACTAATTACTTCAGTAGAGACAGTAGAAAATTCTCAAAGAATCCAAAAGCTTTCATGTATTTTTCAAAATACACTTTGTAGCCCATACTCAACTATCAATACTAACAGAAAGACCGTCTCACACGATTTTACTCTATTTGCATTCATGTAAGAAAAGCTGAGAAATCAAATTTCTATTGTGTACATGAGAGATTTTCTAAAATTTTTTGGTTAAAACAATCACTTTAGGAAAGAAAGCAGACAGCATGGCTCTCAACAACATTTAAAGCTAAAGCAAGGGAAGCTACAGCAATTGGAAAAAAAGCAGGATTCCTCTATGTTTGCATACAGTACAATCCCCTGCCCCCACCCCCAGTTCTACTCAAGAAGCATTTGCATTTTTTCCCCCCAAAATTCCACTACTACAGCTCCACCCTGAGAAATACTTGTTCACTGTACAAAAATTAGACAGCAGTACTTAGAAAGAAAAACCTACTAGCAAGTCAGAACACATGGACAGTTTTGCTGAGTGCATAAAAAAAAAAATCATTAGCCAGGCACACACTAAAGCTACGACAGGCTCTGAAATCTCTTATTTATAAGAGCTACTCACAGTTTGCAATAGATTCTCACAGAGCTTTTTAGCAGCTGCCAAACCTTCTGGCTTTGGGTGACTGAAAACATATATGAAAAAAAATACCTCATAAGACAAATGTTTCCACGAAATTTGGGAACTACTTCTTTCATCAGCAACGTGCTGTCAGATCTTATCCCTTTAATGAGTGATCAGTCACGTCAACAGGACTCTAGCAGCTCTGCAGCTATTTAGCACAATTGTGAAAAAAAGCAATTAATATTTATTTTCTACATGAAAATTCAGGTTAGTCTAAATACTGCAAGAAACAAGCACAGAACAATGACTTGATCGTGATGTCAACGCATTTAGTATTCTTCACTTAAAGCTCAACATCAGAACCCAAGCCCAAAAAGTACACAGCTTTACTGTGTTCCAAATAAAAGCAATACCTTATGGCCAAATATCACTTTATACTGTATCACCATATGGTTGATATCTTTATCAC
The DNA here is from genome assembly GCA_013401275.1 of Pandion haliaetus. Taxonomy (NCBI): domain Eukaryota; kingdom Metazoa; phylum Chordata; class Aves; order Accipitriformes; family Pandionidae; genus Pandion; species Pandion haliaetus. The sequence continues at coordinate 12,401 of VYZV01029800.1, forward strand.
TTTAGAGATCTCTCTATAAAAATAAAAGTCAGATTCAAAAACTTATTTCATTTGCATTAAGTCAGTCAGAATTAAGAATTCCCCACACTGATTAAACATTAAGTTTCATTCATGGCTGGTCACTAGGATTTTTGATTTTTTTTTTAAAAAAAACCTCATACCTGATGTAGATGTACATGGGTTCAAAAGCTTCTCTGCCCGATGCTGGTTCTATGCAACCTGAGCCTTTCCCACGAAGAAAGACTTTGGCACCTGTTTCAATTTGAATGTGCTGCAAGTAGGAGCAACCAGGCCCTTCCACCTTCTCCTTCACATTAAATGTAGGTACAGCGTGTTCCAGACCAACAAATAACTTGTCCTGAACATAATGCATCTGTAAATGTAACAGTACAAGCTTATTATTTCACTCCAAGAATTAGGATGTTCATTACACTGGAGGCCAGAAATCTTATTTCTATGACAGTCAAAACAGTTAAGTGTCGGATGGCACAGTCAGCCCTTTGCTTTTCTGTAAGTAGGACCGCTCAATCCATTACTTNTAGGTCCCTCCAATCCATTACTTTTCTTTTAGGAGGCTACTGTCATCTGAGCCTCACTCTTCAGACTCAATGTGATTAGTCCTCCAGTTTTCACAACGTGCAAGGGTTTTTTTTTTATTTTGGGGAGGTGGGAAGGTGTGTGTTATGGTTTGTTTTTGGTTTTCAAATAAATATAAGTATACTTCGTAACAGGCAAATCTTGTAATCAGCAATACTTCAGTGAAATTCACATAAATGAACTACTCACCCCTGACTGGAATGGANCTCCTACAGCTTGGTAATAGTAATACTAAATTTAACATTTTAATTAAAAGAGTAATAAGGGCTGGCTGGTGATAGACAGTAACTGTAGCTCCGTTGAACGTTGGACTAGAACCTGTGGCTGCTTTCACTACTCCATTAGTAATTATCTCTTTAATTCGGTTAACAGCTCCTAGTTGACAGAATATGAAATTCACTTGTATTTTGGCCCTTGTCAACTGCCCAGATTAACCAAATCATGAAATGACTAGGGTTACTTTCCCATATTCTGCAACAGCAGCTCTACAGGCAAAAAGGTTGCATCTGACAGCAGGGCCCAATACTAGCATTCTGGGACTGCATCACAAAGGATGGCCAACAGGCATCAGGGTTCTTTCTCCACTCCCACCCTGATAAAGCTTAGGCTAATATATGCAGGTGGGCAGTTTTAGCCCACATATTCTAGCAAATGCTAGAAACACCTACATTAACCCTCTATAGAATTTACATCTGCATGAATGAGCAACCTAACACGTAAAAAAATGTTTACTGACTGTGGAAATCCAAGGTAGATACAAGTGGGCAGCTTCAAGTTTCAAGAGACAACTGAGGGCAAGCCCGTGAACTGATACACAGAACAAATGAACACCTGAGCAGTTTATAGTTTTCCTTTTTTTCTGGCGGGCATAGGCAAGACCAGAGTTCTTTGAGCTTCTAACAGAAACGTAGGCATTTCACAAAAAATGTTCATACTTGTACATTAAAGGGAAGGTCTCCCTGCCACGACCTACTGTAACGGGATCTCAGCATGTTACCAGCAAATAAACTCATACATAAGAGCTGTACCTGCCTAGGAAACCTACTCACTCCCCCAACCTTCCTTGTTGTCTATCAAAAGTTTTATTTTAATGACTAATGCAGCACAGAGCACCTTAGGTAGTTTTGAGCAGAGATCTTAGCCTCAACGTTTAAATGGGGTCTGTTATCAACACCAAGATATTTATAGTACCAATCTGTACCGGTCACAACAAAGCCCCTTGGCAAAACCCCTTTATCATGAACAATGACAGAAAAAGAATGCTTTGTACACTTACTGTCAACCAATTCCCGTGTCTGACCCTGCACATGAAGATACAAAGGACGGTCTCTGGAAAGGAAATGTCAAACATACCATTAAACCCACAGAGAACATACAATAACGGATTGATTCAGTCTAATTATATTACAGTCATCTAGACACATCAAGTCTTCCACAAAGATTTGAAATACTCTTCACATAAGGAAGTAAACACATACTCATTGAATGTCACAGCGCCCAGTAAGCAAAGCTTTGCACTGAAAACTAAAAAGATTCAGAAGCTGTTTACACGGCGACTTACTAAAGTTATACCACTGAAAACGTTAATTTGCTTGTCCACATGGAAGGTTAACTAACTAAAAGCCCCGAGTCTATGAAACATTAGCTCTCTTTGTAAGCGGAAAGTTGCCCATTCTCAGCAAAATGCACAAGAGATCCAGTATAACGTTGAGTCGAAGAAGTTCAGCACAGTCTGATCTGCCACATTTGCGGTTTGTCTGGTTTTTTTTATTTCACCCTATCAATATTAAGCAGGTAGGAAAGCAGCTATGCAGTCAGACTATCGTAGTAGTAAAACATGCTCGAAACACTCAACAGGCAATTCGCTCTGGCACCCAAAGGTGACACTGCTCATGAAAAACCAAAAAAAAAAAAACAAACTTAGCCACCAAATGAGAAAAAAAAAAAAAAAAAAAACCCCAAAAAGGAAAATACAAACCCGGGTCCCACTTTTGCCTTCTCTTCTGCAGTCATGAATCTCCCTCGAGTAGAGACAGCTGCTCCACTCAGTCGACTTATCTACAAACAAACAATTTAAAAAACCCAGTGACAAGTTTACCAATAATAAACAAAGCACACACAAAACACCCAAAGTGGTTTAAGCTATGCTGTTGTATAAAGAGACCGGAAGCCATTCATAAAGTGGTAAGAGAATGACTGGTGCCCGACGAAGGGTACTAGCTACGCCACCTTACCTCATCATATGACATTTTATTGAACAAACCAATAAACCACTAAATAAAGTGTCTTAGAAAACACAACAGGTTTTGTAAAAAGAGGAAACAACCACTGAACATAGTTTACTGCAAGCTCTTTTAACCTGACAAACAGGTACAAATGTGCTGCCAAGCCTAACAGATCAGACACAGATCCCGAACATACCTCATCCTGAGTCTGTCCTCTTGTCAGGAGGTTTCTGCATGTGAGGGGGACATCGTTGATTTCTACCTCTGCCACCACAAGGTCATCTTTGCTTTTACTTGTAGATGGACCTTTTCCCAGAGCCTGCAGCTTCAAAGACAACCGTTGCAAAAGACCAGCAGTTGGGTAGCAGAGATACATGATGTGACAAACAAATTGACCCTAGTACTCTAGAGGCGAATATCCTTTTCATTCTCCCCGTCCAGCTGTTGAACCCAAAAGCTTTACAAACATTAGACGAAAGCACATTACATCTACCACTTAATAATCCACCTCTTCACAACCTTGTGCCCAAGTAAAAACACTAGTTTTATCCTCAACGCATTTTAATATAATAACTAATTACTGTTTCTGTTCTATAAATGGAGAAACACATGTAGAACTAAGCAGTGAAGTCGCTCAAACGGAAACCAAGGCATCTTATGCTTGAATTGTCATCTCTGACAGCAGTCTGTGAGACTAATAAAACATGTAATTCATACTTCTCTCAACTCCCTTTACACAGAAACAGAATTTAGAATTTCTGTTCAAGATCCAAACTCACCCACACTACAACCACACTTCCTCCCCGCCCCTTGTTTTTTCAAAAGAAGGGCATGATATTTTGTGGCAGTACCTAAGTGCTGAGAAAGAAAAAGCCACGGAGTCACAAAGAGATGCAGAAGATATGACAGAAGATTTGGAGTTACAACAAAGACCTTGTAGCTTTTTCCACATATATAGAGTTAGATAGTACATCCTCCTAATAATCTTGAAATGCTTTTGGGGACATAATCATAAAACAACTCTATAAAAAAAAAGAACCTTCTAGTAACATCCAAAAGGTACACATCCACTCTCACAAATATCACATGAAGCACAGCACTTGCATGAGAGCCAGAAGGCAGCTGTAGAGGGACGTAAGTCTAGTGCATTGTACGTGCATTGTTTCTCCCTTCCTTCCACACTTTAAAATAAAAATAAATAAATAAATAAATAAAAAGTACATCCATTAACCTGCAGGCTCCTTAATTTCCATTCACTCACAGCCTGAGGTGCCATCAGAGTTAATTACTCTGGAAATGTCATCACGGAACATTTCCTAACAAAAGCAAGATATGCAACAAACAACCAATCCCATTTGCAATTACTTGGTTAAGTGGTTCCCACAGCAATATAATTTGTCACAGGATGCCAGAACACCACCAAAGCTTATGGAAAAAACATAGATGGAAGAATGAGACATCAGTATCTTCCAATTTTTAGGTGTTTCAAACTGCCAGTAAAGGAACAGACTTTACTTCCATCTGGTATGGCTGCAGAGGCTACCTGAAACCAAGCATTCTTCAATGCTGAAAATTTCACCTCCTCAGGTGGACGTTAAGTATCAAAAAGCAGACACCATCGTGCAGCAGACAATGTGTAAAACCACCCAGGGCTGCTGATAGCAATGATCAAAGAAACACTCACTAACAAACCTCACATATTAAAAAAGGCTGTAACAATCAATTTTGGACACAGAACCTACAGAAAACCAATTACGGTTAATACGTGGCAGGGCACATTTGCCACTCTTCCCTATATTATCTGTGAATAAATCCAATGACAAAATTAATACTCATTTTCATGCTGCCTCACAAGGCAAATGCCTAGAACATAACTGGCAGTCCCACCAATACCATGCATGTGAAAAAGAAGACACAATCCACCATGAAAACACACTCTTACTTGTTAACTTTATATTTGAACAAGTTTGGAAGAAAACTTGAAATAGCCTTCTAAACTTGACTCTAATATAGGCTAATAACATGCAGGAAAGCAGGACTGTTCTTGCTACTGCAACTGGAAAACACGCTTTAAGCTACACTTGCTTTAGAATTTAAAAGTTCAGATGGAAGGGACCTACAACGATCATCTAGTCCAACTGCTTGACCGCTTCAGGACTGACCAGAAGCTGACCAAGCTGGTTAGCGCTTTGAATCACAGAATCATGTAGGTTGGAAAAGACCTTTAAGATCATCGAGTCCAACCATCAACCATGCCCACTAAACCATGTCCTGAAGCACCTTGTCTACTTGCTTTTTGAATACATCCAGGGATGATGACTCAACCACTTCCCTGGGCAGCCTGTTCCAATGCCTAACAACCCTTTCAGTAATGAAGTTTTTCCTAATATCCAATCTAAACCTCCCCTGCCGCAACTTGAGTCCATTTCCTCTCGTATGGCTCCTACTGATAACTTGTTTAAGCATGAAAATAATTTCGTCCCGTATTTTAAACCAGCTGTTTTATACAGCAGTTTTTACATCAGCTGTACTACTTGGAAAATACTTCAGAAAAAAAGTCTATCATGTTCCTACAGATCTCTTTGGTTAAGCCTTACAGAAGAGCAGCGGGACTGACCTCACACCCATGCCACTGTTTTCTGCTACTCTGATTAAATTTAAAGAAAGGTCTTCCGATTGTTTTTTGTCATATCCTACTTCACGAAGCAAACCTCCATCACTTCCCGTCTCACTGAGAGCCATGCCGACAAATAAAGGCCGCAGGTCTCCAGAAAACAGACGCGATACCCACCCGCGCCCATCGCCTCCGGGCCTGGCGGTCCCACCAGCACGGCGCGGCTCCTGCCGCTCCTCCGGGCACCCACCTTGTCCGTCGTGCTGGGCGCCGGCTTCAGTTTCCCTTTGGCCATTAACATCGCGTTGATTTTCGCGGCCACGGCCGCGGCCGCATCCAGCGCTCCCGAGGGGGCTGCGGAGCTCTCGGAGCCCGCCACAGCGGAGCCGCCATCTCCGCCGCCGGGAAAGGGGCGCCCGGGCAGCGGCGCCGTGCCGGGGAGAAGGAAAGCGGGGGCCGGGCCGGGCTGGTCCCACTTACTGCGGCGCCTGGAAAAGAGAGAGGCCTCTGTCCCGGCCGCCTCGGAGCCCGCTGCCCCGCGGGAGCTCCAGGACCTGCCGCGCCTCGGAACCGCCGCACCGAGGCCCTTCTCCAGGGGGTGCCCGACGACCCGCCGCGCCCGCGGGCCAGCCTCACCCGCCAGCGGCCCCAGCGTCGCGCTGCCCTCCGCCACCCGCTGACATGGCTCCGGCCCGGCTCCACCGCCTCCGCGCCAGCCGCAGCGTCATTTCCGGCCTCCAGGACGCCTCGAAACGCCCCTTCCGGGCGTCGCCACGGAGACGGCGCCGCCCGCGGGCGGCGTCCGCTCAGGCGGGGGCGCGGCCTGGAACCGACACCGGGCGGGCGAGGGGGAGCGGGACGGGGCGCCTCTCCCAGCCCGCCTCTCCTAGCGGGCGGCCCGCTCTGTGGCTGACCGTGGGAAACCGCTCACCGACCGCGCAGCGCCGCGGCAAAGGCGGGGCAGGGTGGGACAGGCCGGAGAGCGCCCACCCCGCGGGGCTGCCGGCGATGACGTCGCGGAAGACGGCGGCTGCGGGCGAGACCTTCACGCACGCGCACTGTTGCCCCAGTGGGCCGACCGGGCAGCTGACGCATGCGCACAGCCTCCCTGCCGCCAGGCACACCCCGGGCTGCCTCATAGCGCATGCGCGCTGCTCCCTCGCGTGCTGGCGCCTCTAAAGCGCGGGCCGGGGAGGGGCAGGTCCTGCCAAGTTGTGTCCGGCGGCTGCTGAACTGCCACCTAAGCTTTCTCCAGCTGGACAGAAATGGACAGAAACGTTTCCTTGGGAAAAGGATGGTGTTTCAAGGGCTGCCCCAGGAGGGAAACCTCTCACAAATCTGGTTTCCCTCCAAACTGTCATCCTATTCCTGAAGGAAAAAGCAGGGAAGAAGTCACTTGGGGACTTGCCATGTCAAGGGTGGCAGTAGGAGCTGGCCCTGCCCCGTGACGAGACTGATGAATGCTGGCCCAGTAATGACTCCTCAGGTGTTGCAAGGGAAGGGGACCATTGCAGCAGCAGGTGCCGTGACAGACTCCTGCAGAGGGGTCATTTATCTGCATTAACTAACTAACCATTGCTTTTTTCTTTGCACTCCAAACTGGGGTTCCTGCAATCCTTCCCCTGGATCCACCCGTCTGATCTTCTCTTCTGGGACTGAACTAGAGGCTCAGCAAGCTGGCGACCATCTTGAGCCCTGCCACACGTGTTTTGCAGATGGTTGCTCCACAGAGCCCCCAGCGTCTGTCCCCCTGTCACCAGACAGGGTCAGACCTCAGGAAGCTGCAGTGCCAGGTGCCACCCAGGGAAGGGTCGGATCCCGGCAGCTCAATGTCAAGAAGGGTGTCTCTCTGCCACCCGCTGCCCACATGCACACTTCAGCTACAGCTCTTGGGCTGCGGAAGCGTGGTGTTTGTTATCCGTCACAAAACGCTGATGCCTTTTGTTACCAGGCGAGCAGAAAAACTCCCAGTTGAGAAGTGTATTTTGTGGTCAGTCTGGCTCCCACACCTTCAGCTTGAGTCTACGTTCTTTATTTAATATGTTTATTACATCCAGAAGCAGGGCCCAGGACCCCTGAGCTAACTGAGGGATCACAAAGCTGTGCACACATCT
>VYZV01029802.1:4287-24812 GCA_013401275.1 Pandion haliaetus
ATAACTATAAGCACTTACTGTTATGGCCTGGAATCTTTCTTTCAGCAATTCGGCTTCCTCCATTCTAGAAATCAAAAACAGACAAGTAGTGAAGGAAAACAGAATGAGACCATAAGCAAAAAGCCTCCTGGTGGGGCTACAAAAAAAGCTGAGGTGATTTGATCCAATTCCAGAGCAGAGAGAAGGCAGAATTTTTGACTTGTCAGGAGAGTCCCTGAACAGATGAGCAGATCAGTCCAGACAGACACATGTAATGAGGGTGTGTAGAAGAGGCAGACGTGGAGAGTGCTGGCATGAGTTGACTGACAAGTTGGAACAGTGGAGCACAAGCCCTTTTCCTTCAGAAGCTGCCAACTCTTTGTTTTAATGTGCTCAGTTAGTGTGCCATTGCTGCTTTAACTGTTAAGTGCCCAAACCTGAATCTTCCAGGACCATGGTAGAAGTAAACTTTAATTATGTTCCTATTTCTCTTTCTTCCCTTTGTGTATGCTTCTGGTGAGAAACAGGTATTTAAAAATGATTAAGTATTCCTATTTCTTAGGAAACTTATTTCACCTGTGTGTTTTAACCTGTTGTAATGTTTGCACTGTAGATGGCATGGATTTTTTTGAGACGGCAGTTTTAATTTAGTTTCCTAGATGAAATTTTTAGAGAAGCTGTATTCATAGCTGGAAGAATGTTTTAGAATGGCTACCTTAAAGTAAAATAAACTTTAAGCGATCAGGTCTGTCATTGAATGCAAGTGTTAATCTGTGCAATTACTGGTCAGCTATCTAGGACTCAGGGGAAGCTTTGTCTAAGTAAGGATTTCAGGATCATCATTTCAGTGTTACCAAGATGAGTCTAAAATGCCAGTGGCTCTTACGCTGGATTTCCATTCAGCTGACTTGAAGAGTTGTTGTGCTATGCACTTTTGCTGAAAACAGCATTATGGTCCTTAAGGGATGGTATATATTGTGACCTTTCCAATTATGTGAGTAGGAGTCAATCTAGGAAACTTGTAAAACAAGTGGAACTGCCTGTAGTAAAATCCAGTTGTGGAAAAAATTCTAAATGAGATAAAGCTGAATTCAAACAGCATGAAGTTGTAATGTGAATCTGGAATCCCTTTGTTACCCTAACTATCATGTAACTTAAGTCTTTGTAAGGACACCAACAGGAGAATCGGTCAGCATGTTTGGTTTTTTCCTGCTAATTCATTGAGATGACTAAACTCAGCAGGATTTGGTGAGGGGTTTTATTTTACATGTCAGTACAATGAACTGAATCTTGGTGGCAAATCAGGCTCGTTACTAGCAAATTCTAAGATGTTACAGAGTTGAACACTTGATGATGAAGTTACATCCTCATAATTCAGTATGAATCAATATTTAAATTCAATTTCCAGCTTTCTAGTACGTCATCACTCATCCATATACACAAGCAGACTACCCATCTCCACACTGGGATTAAGGATGCATTAATGTTTTGTTTACACTGTGATCCACCCTGAGGTTTTGTTCAAACTTGCAGAGACCCCATGTTTTATTCTCCAGTGAAGATTATTTTTAAAAAAATATTAATATATGCCTCATTTGGTCAGCACCTGAAATGAAAAATATTACCACATAAAAGCAAATGTGGAGTTCAAAGGCAAGTGTACTGAGGTATATCAAGAGAAAGATTACATGGGAATGTAAATGCTTTCAGTTTATGGATTTGAGAGTACGTTCAACCACCCCACTAAATTAAATATATTCTTGCTGCAGAAGCCAATACAGAGACAGTCTTTCTGTTTAATCTTTCATACGTTAGTATAGCCTGCCTTATTATATTTTGAAAAAAAACTCACAAACTTATTTCATCTTTGTCTTCTGTGAAGTTCATCTTAAAATTTAAGTGCATATGTGGACTTCAAAATGTTTACAAATATTTAAAGCAGCAAATTATTACACCAGAAATAAGGTAGTCTGTTTGGGGCTAGAATCTGTACTCTGATATAAATGGGATTCCATTCTCAATGGATGGAGGAATGAGATCAGTATTTCAGGTACAAATCAGAATCAATGGATTGCATTGCTTTGAATTTTTATGATTTAAAATATTTTCCTAATTTTATGCTGCAAAATTATTTAAATACTTTTAAAAACCTTACTTGTGGATGCTATATATTACAGCCAAAAAAGTATTTAACATGTTTTTCCCTAATCTAAACCCTCAGTAACTTGAAGTAACCTGAAGATAGTTTCTAAAATGTTGCTTCCCTTTTTAAGTAACCATTATTAAGAAAGTATTGAAAGCCCACTTTAAACACTTTAAATTGTTTAAATCATACAGATCCCCTTGCTAGGCAGGATTTGTTGTTCAGTCAATAAGTTGTTTTCCAGTTATCTTAATCCTATTCTAAATGGGATTTATGTTCAAGAGAAGAAATGGACCAGCTGTCACTTTGTCTGCCCTTTAAGCCTGCTTCACCAATAGGAGTATCCATGGTGTTACAGGTTAGATCAGTGAATTGGAACAGCTGTGGTTTCAGTCCACAGGTTTCTTGGAAGAAGGTTTTTCCAGAGGAAACTATCTACCTATTCTGCAAGTTTAAGAAAAAACCAGAACAGAACAAAACAAACAAAAAAAAACCCCAACCAAAAAACCCACAGAACTTTTGGAAGAATAATGTGTTAGCCTGTATTTCTGTAACAGGCAACTGTGTATTTTTCTTTTGGTAGAACAGTTTCTCTGAGTTACGTAGAAAAAGTTTATTGCATCACATGATGAGTCATACAGGTTGGGGTTTTTTTGGCTTTGCTTCTTCCTTTGTTTATTTTCATTTTGCACTGGGTACCTAATGTAATAGGAGTAATAATGAGAACCTAAAGCACAAGGTGAAAGAGTTGCATTATGAAAAGTGGGTGGGAATTCAGAAGAATGCAATATCCTGAACCAAAATCTAGAAGTAGGACCACAGAAGTACTTTTACAGCTGGAAATGCAAATTCCATTGTCCATTTCTGGAGCAAAGTCTGAGTATAGGCATAGAGAAATCCCGTCATTCCAGAACTGTAGCAGCTGTTCCTGGCCATACTCTACAAACAAAATAATCCTCAGTTTTACTGTTACTCATTGCACTGGGTTTTCTTTTGAAACAAATCGTTAACCTAAGGTAATACATGTATGGTGAGTTATAGATTATTGTAGTAGCAAACAATTGCTTCTAAGAAGAAATATCTCATTAAAGGTAAGGAGCAAGAAGCTTTCACATTTTGAAAATGTGAGTTTGAAGTGAATGGAGTTGATCAGATTGTTTCAGTTGAAAACAGCCTATACTTTCTGGAAAGAGTGGTTACTGTGTTTATGAATCACCATTTTGTGCATCTTAACTAGTCTGATTATTTTGCTTCATGACGAGCTGCTTTCTGTAGCTGTGTTTGAAACTGGAAAAGGGCGTTTGGGACTTGGTATCAAAGTGACTTTTATATTCTTACAGTGAGCAAATACACTGCCGCTGTGCATCTGTCTGCATATAGCCTTGAATCTCTGACAGCAGAGGAATGGAGAGGAGATAAATTTTATTGACCACCAAAGGTCTGGTGTCTGGGATGCCTCAGGTGACTGAGAAATGGTCTCTTCTCCAGCTAGAACCAAGATTTTGTATTTTAAAGGTGAAAAATAAGCCAACAAGAAATAGAAATTTAAAGATCTAAAAACTTTTCTTTATTCCAGATGAAATGCATACAAACAGACAACGAAAGCCTTTGGGTAGTTGCTCCCAAAACTTTATTTTTAGAGAGACTTTCTCTTTAGCTGTATGTTATTTCCCAAATGAAACCAGGTTGGTTTGTCTCACTCAAAGGTTGATTTTGAAGGCTGTTTCTACCATTAGTCTGCAAAGTACTTCCAGCTGTTTCAGTCAACAGTGCATTAATGGTGCACAATAAGCAGCAACAATTTTTGTCTAGGATATATCCAGCTAAAGAACTCTTCTGGGGTTCATCATGGTGCTTTTTTTTTTTTTTGACNTGGAAAACTTAACCCTCAGTAAATAAAAGTCTTGAAGTCCAGGGAAAGAATACTAGCAAGAAGCAGCACCTGTTGCATTAATTTTTTTTTTTACTTTAACCTGATTTCTTTTATATTATAAATAACATATTTTCATGTATCCAAGTCATAAATTCCAGTCTAAACTGGAAGGTGTTTCATGAAAAATGTGTGTTAATAATGGGGAAAAAAGCTTTAAAATGAGGATAACCTAGAGAGACAAAGTTAAAAACTCTCCCCAGAATATAATTTTATATGCATGAATGTGTGTATATATGCAAATATATATATTTGTTAGTAATTAGTAAAGATACCTAATATCTTTATGGGTACTTGTACATGTTTAAATATTGCATCTAGGGGTACATATAACTACCAGACTAGTTGCGTGTAGCATGTCTATGGGAGACTTTCTCATTGCTTGTTTTCCTTCTGTGGCTCATACATCTATAGCTTTCTAGCCTCTCAGTTTCTGTCAGTCACTAAATCTTTAATCTAATGACCTGTTTATCATGTGGGATTGGCTGACCCTTATCAGGTGAATAAAATTTAAGATGCTTTCTTTTATACTTCAGTCAGAGTGCAGATTGTATTAGCCAGTATGCTTAAAGATATGTGATAAATCAGGGGGAAGAAAAAAGAAAAAGCCTCATGTCCCTCCATCAAATTATACAACATTAGAAATTATTAAAAAAATGTGTACATTTTTAGGATCTTAGAGGAAGTTCATACTAAAACCTCTGCCAGCTCTCAGGAGGGATTAAATTTTGCCTTGAAGGCCAATTTTGGAGAAGTAATTCCCTACTAGGCAGGTCTTCTAACATAATGAATTTCTTGCGTTTTCTCACTGAAGCAAAACAGTATCTGAGTATCTCAGTTCTATACGGTTTCATGAAGGTAAATTCTTCCTTCTTTACTTGTTTGAGTAGACACACACCCTGAATCTCTGGGAGGAAAAGCGTTGAACTATTATGTTTCTGTTGGTACAACTCCCTTCCTGTTGCTATTCATAACTATGAATATATTAAGTCTTTAAAATCAAACTAAAGAAACAGCTGTTGGTCATTGCCTTCAATTGTTTTTAAAACATTATTTTAATCATATTTTATGCTAAATCTGCTTGTCAGATATCTTTCAACATTATAGAGAAGTTTTAGAATGCAGTATAGGCTCTGCTGTCTCTTCCATGGTAGCTGTGTGTATTATATGCACAGCAGAGCCTAGCTATAAATGCTATTGTGGTAAATACAGATCATCTTGCCCCTGTTTCCTAAAATTACACCGTAAACTTTGTCAATGTCTATTGATTATTTTTTAATCAGTTATTAAATATGTTTTTTGGTAGCCTTTTTCATGTTCCCAGACACTTGTCAATTCTTGGCCTCATGTATTTTGGAAATGGTTTATGCAACTCTGAATGTGGGAGGCTTTCCAAAGCAGCTTTAAGAAACGTTGTCTCTCATTTAAAAATCACACTTCAGTGAATAGTTTAAGTGTAATTAATATGTTGATATTAAATGTGAGATTCTTAACAGAGTGTGTTCAGGTGCCTAAATAAGTGATAGCATTGTGTGTTTGTTTGGTTTTTTTAATGTAAACTGAAATAAATAAAACCACAAAGAGGCTGAAAAACTCAGGATCAGAGCCTTAAACATGTTGTGGAATGCATTGCTTGCAACCCAGCGTTTTCCAACTGCTGCAGATACACGCTTCTAAGAATAGTGCAGAGTTTTAAATCCTACCCAGCCAACTGTGTGGGGAATTTTTAGCAGAGCTCTGAGAACCAGCTTTAGTTGTTGTGTAGTTTGGTTGTGTTTCATTACGCGAAACCAAATACGCCATAACCAGGGCCAAATCCCGGGGAAAGTAACAAAACTCACACGGGGACTGTGCTGTCCATAGTGAGGTAAACTGCATGACATATTCTTCTGATTCTTGTTTTCTGATGCTTTTGGAGAACACAAAGGGAACTGTAGTGGTGTTTGGGTCTAATAGGCCTCAGCAGGATTGCAGAGCAAAATTAGGGCCTTGCAGACATGTTTTTGTGAATGCTTAGTGCCAGATGTGGTTTCTCTGAGTACAAGTGCTGCTGGTGGGAGCCTTGAAAGTATAGATGATTTGGCCTAGAAGACAGAGCTGAAGTAGGAGTTGCTTAGGAGAATNGCGAAGAAGACACAGGGACAAGACTGGAGGTGGTGAAGCGATTTAGCAAGTTCCCCTAATGACCAGCATCTTGTTTGCAGGCTGAAGAATGGAAACTGTGTAGGTTACGTCAGTTGATTCCCATCTCCTGAGGCATGGGCAGAGTGCTCACCCTGCTCCCCTGGGAAGTTGCCTAACCAGCCTGTGCCTGTAGCAAGGTCTACCTTGAGCACTGGAGCTCAGGTGTTCTGCAAGATGGGATGAACCTTATCTGATAGCTCTCAACAGAGCAAAGAGGAATTACTGCTTTCTCCACCCACAATCCCAGCCACATTTTCCAGCCACTTTCCTTCCTCTGACTACTCTGTGAACCAATTAAATTTGCTAATCTGTCAGGAAAGCAATTAAAAAAAAGAAAACCAAACCCCGCCAAAGCAAACTTAAACCCCCAAATCCATGAGCATCCGTTATGCAGTAGCATTAAGGAGTAAGAAGAAATGGGATTCTGGCTGTGAGATGAGCAGCGAGAGCAGAAAGATGGAGGAAATGTGACTTCCGGCACCAGTGAGTTGGTAGATGAGCTCAGCCATCTTGCAGGCCTCAGGCTTACCTTATCACAGTGGTCCAGGGACCATGAGAGATCTTATACTGACACGTATAATAAGCATGTATGCTTAGCCATTTATCTGAAACTTGAAACTGCTGTGAAAACATGATGACTTCAGACTCTGGCAATCCTTCCTGTGCTTCCAGATATTCAGTATCCCGCACTGTGGGTGGGCAAAAAATATCCCACATAAAATTTCTTTTGCGTAAGCCTCTCTAAGTATTAATGGAAAAAATACATGATAAGATTATGCAAAACTTTATTGTTAGTAGAGCCGATAAGATTACTTATGGCAGATAACACTTGTTGCAAATACAGGCCTATTTTCTTCAGTGAAGACGACCTGTTTTTTTGCTGAGGAGTTTGTTATTTAGAAGCAGTGGCTGAGAAAAACTCTCAACTTGTCAGTCATTCTAACTGTTAATTTCAGTTTTCCACTGTTCATTTGCAGTGCTGGCTAGGTCATCTGAATAACATGGGGACTCTGAATGGCTGACGCCTGCTGCATGGAGTGCCAAGCGATGCAGCACAAGCAGCTGAAACTGAATAGTCACCCTGATGCCTGTGAGAGTATGTCACCAACTTGTATTTTTCAACAGATTCAAATATTCACTTCTGTTTCTCATAGCACCATATATTTACTTAACCCCTCACCTTAGAGTGGTGATTATTAACTATGAGCAAAAAAACTTGGTATAATATGGCTTCTTTTATTTTTCTTGTAAGATTTGTTTTGATTGTCAGGATTTCAGACCTGTTTCATAGCTACATTTTCTTACCAGAAAGGTAATATTATGTTCCTTCTTTCCAGCTGAACCTGAAGTCGATCCTCTGAGTGATGTTATATTGTTTACTTGGTATTTGCTTAGTGTGAAATTACATGAGAATTTTGAACTGATGTAACAGCTGTGTGTTGCTCAGAAGAAGCATCCTGCTTCCCTCTCTCTGTCCTGGATGTGTATTCCCACAGCTTACTTGGCTGTCCGCTCACTGAATCCGCTCGCTAATCTGGCAGGGAACTAACCAAGCAAAAAGGTGGTTATTGCTTAGCTGATGAGTTAAATCATTGCCCAGAAAAGTCTGATGAGTGCCAAAACGTGGTAAAGGAAGAGGGCAGAGGGTGGAACTGTGGCTACTGGAAAATGCAAAGGAGGGGGAAAGAGCAGGGGATGAGGAGGGAGGAGTAGGAAGAAAGGGAAGTGGTAGTAAACTGTTAGATAAACTAAGCTGTTAAATGTAAGTTTACCTTTACAGACTATTTAACACAATGTGGGGAAACTTTTTTCTTCCCCTGAAGGCTGAGTAGGCCTTTCAAACATTGTTGGCAGATCAAAGGTTAACATTTTATTACCATCCATGAATAATGCAAAAAATAATCTTGCTGCAAGTTGTATGAAAGAATATTTTTGGGAATATAAAAAGCTCTTTTCTTGTCATATCTTCTCAGATGTGAACAAGTTCTTTACCCAGTGGCATCAGGAAATCCAAACTAATCTGCAGCTCATGGTACTGCTTAATTAGACATAATTTCTGAAGAGTATCTTTGCAAATTTGTCTTCAGCCTAGCAAGCAGGATCTTTGGTTGGTTGGGAGACCCATGATGGTCTCTATAGATTTCTTGCTGTCTAAATGCACCTGGAGACTGATGGTCTGCGAAGGCTGGAGTTGGCTACTATTTTAGTCATCCATTTTAGTGAAACATTTTTAAATTTGAAAATACTACTGTTGCATTTAGCTTGTGGGTGAAATGACTTTTTGAAAAGGGTTTTGATGCATAGTGTTAATCTGGAAAAGGGGCTTGTCGGGTAATTTCTCATTTCACAAAGTATTATAATAGCTTGCTGTAAAAGGGATCTAGCTATATTGTCAGCCTTACAGCTGATGCAGTTAGGAGACTTCAAGAAGCCAGTTCCTGGGGTTTGGATTAGAAACTTAATCCACATTTTTTGCTTATAATCATCACTGGATTGGATACAACTAATTTTGGTGTTTGAGGGAAAAATCAGAAATGCTCCAGCAGTTCTAGTTAACTGCTGTCATCCTTTAATTTAGTTGGTCTGTTCTCTTATTTTGGCTAATGCAGCTCAGGAGAGTAATCAAAAGTTGTCATTATCTCATGGCTGCTCAGTGGTTGTATGACAAGTTTTATATTCTCGGTTTCCAGTTGGCTGTCAGCAGTGGGAGAAGAACCAAGGAATGAGTAGCACGCACAGTAATCTGTCCTTCCACTGAAGGAACACCACATATCGGTGAAATTATCAACATCTTTTCAGAATGTCTACACTTCAAACACCAGTAAAAGTTAATAATGGATTTATTTATATATGTATAATTTTTTTCTGCTGAGATTCAAGAATGTTCTTTATGAAAATAACCTTTCTCCAATTGTATGAAGTATGTCATAATATAGGTACGTTCATATTAATACTTGATTCTCTTAGGAGACAGCCCCTTATATTAGTATTGCTTGGGATTTATACCATAAATCTCCATAACTGTTGTACTGATTTATTGTTGAGTTGTTTAATGTTGTAGCTCAGAAATGGAAGAGCTAAAGTTAGATCAAACAACTTCAGTAACATCAATTTAGACCTTCACCTGGCAGAGGAAGGCACTTTTGGGGACATAATGATCTGTCCGAAGGAAATGGGGGCTTAAACACAGCTGAGGGATCTTAGTTTTCTTTAGTTCTAAGAAATGTCCTACATCAGGCTCATATTATTCTGAAGTGAGTCTTTTTACCAGTTTGAGTGCATGGAATTTATTTCATGGTTGAGACATTTTCATTTCATATGTGTTGGTCATATCTAGAGAACTTCATGCCTTTTAATCATATAAGCATATTTCATATATCCTACCCTCTCATTGATTTCATAATTCTGTAAATATCTCAATAAAATTCTGACAGGCCATGATTTCAGGTTCCTATTTTGAATACTGGTTGTAGCATAGTAAGTTAAAAAAAAATAAATTAATTTGCATTTTTTAAAAGCATACCACCACCACCACCACAAATTGCACAACTTCTGCAATTAAGAGATGTCTTGAGGGATACCTGTTCTTGACAGAGTCAGCAAATGGCTTTTGTAGTAATCATTTCAGAGAACTTCAGAAACAAGTTCCACTTGTTGGGAGAGCTTATTGCTGGCTTTCTGAAGCTAATTAAACCAATTTTTTAAGGTATGTGCATGAATTCTCAAGGAGTGCAATATAGATCAGAAAAGGAGCAATTTCTACACATTATGACCACAACTCTCAGCTATGTTTCCTGAAAAATAGATGTGTTGGAGATTTTCAGAGCTGTGTGACTGTCCTGTGCTTGCACTAACTGGGTTGTCCAGATCTGATCTAACACCACCAGTCGTGAGCTACCATATGCAAATTAGCAATTAGAATTGATGATGCTGGTAGTGGAATGGGTCTGTTAGTGGCTCCTGCTAGCGGGTTAGAAGCAACTTTTCTTCCAAGTCCTCATTCCTTTGACTGCAGCCTTTTGTCTTAATTGCCTTACCATTATGACAGCTTCAGCAAAAGTGACAGCAACACCTGAGCTCTTGGCTGGTACTTTCTCCAAACTGATAGCATCTGCTTTCCAAAAAACCTTGTGTGAGCCTCAGCCTCTTTCACCTCCTCCTCCCACTTCTGCTAGACATTATGCTAATCCTCAGTCTTTCTCCTATCCTATATTAATCCTATAAACCCTGAGCAAATCTGTCTACCGTTGCCAGTGTTTGGTGAGGAAGGTCCAGGGTGACAGCTCTTGGTGTGCACAGTCTGTGTTGACAGGCAGTCAAAACTGACCACAGTTTGAATCCCCCGTTTTAACTGCCCTCAACCTGAGCAATTATGAAACCCTCACAGCAGCTTTAAGCACTCATAGGACATTCTGAAAATATTCCTTACATACCTGTCCCTTAGGTTGTGTTGTATATAATGCTTGTGGTGTAGGACTGTCTTTCAGTGAGTGAAATTTAAATGCCAGTTTTGAAAACAACACTAATAATACAAGAATAGATGTATAGGACAGCCTTTGAAAGATCATGAGCATGAATGAAGCAATTGGTATTTTATTCTGGTTACACAGGGCTTTCAAAGAGGAATGTGAATCAGCAAAACATCTTGACTCTTGATTCTTCTTCTGTCTCTTCTAGAAAATTACTTTAAATTCTCTAATCAGCATTTCCTTGGAAATACTAATTCACTTGTGATTTTCTAATTCCTGGAGGTAAAAGCTATCTGTAGTACAGCTTATCAAAAACATTTGTTATGAAGGGCAAATATACCAGAGACTGTCACAAATCCTCCTGTGCCAAAACATTTTCAGATCCACTTACGGTTCTGTTTCCCCCCTATTACCATGTACTGCTATCTGCATCCTGTGAATGAATACTACAATTACTAGATCCTACAATCTATTATCCTAAATTAACCTCTTAGTTGTATTTTTTATCTACTTTTGCCTTAAATTTACTTACTTGAAGTTTTCAGTGATTAGCCAACAAACTTTTGTCTGATTTACAGGAACACTCCTAGCTAGTGAGAACAATGACTAATCTCTCTAATTTAGTTACCTCTCTTATCTAGATACCCTCAGTTTCAGACATGAAAGTAGGATAAGAATTATTTTAATTCTTTGGTTTGTATGTCTTTGATTATTCAATTATTTTATCATTTAATCATTCTAAATAATTGGATCCTTGTGGATAATGAAAAGGCTTACAACAATTCAGGAACAAGGTGCCATCTCTTTCCACATAGATGGAGGATGATTAATAAACAGTTTGAGATCTGTCATGCATTCTTGTTTATCTGTATGCTAAATTAGTAGTCTGCCTGGGTTAATCTCAGAACGTTAGAAGTTTACAGAGAGTCTCTGATGGCATCTGCCTCCAATCTGCTTAATTACAAAACAGATTTGCCTAATCAGGCTCTTGGTTTTTTCCTTTCAAACTCTGGATCAACCTACCACAATTATGTAGGAATAGCTGAGTATCTGTTTTGCTTTGGACTTCTGCATATCATGAGGATTCTTCATTAGCGCTGTTTCATATTTTTTCTCTGACAATAATGTCTCCACATGACGAATAGACCTTTGCAGCGGCCCTCTGCAATTCAGAAATGATAAACTGCTCCATATGTGTTTTGTAGTTCCAAGAAAGTGAATCTTATTTTTTCCTTAAGGCTCACGTGTATAACAGACATAATGTAAGCAACAGACCTAGTTTACAATTATTATAATTCAAAACCTGTACTGCTTAGAGCTAAAACAACAGTACTGTATTCACGATGGTTGAGATTTTGATGTGCCATTGTGCAGTAGGAATTCTATGCTTGTTAAATCAAACTGTAAGTGGCCTTTTGTACTCTTCAGTGTCTTGATCTGTGGCACTTTTTTTAAAAAACAGAAACTGATTGAAAGCAAGTGAATCTAAAACCATCTCATTCAACTGATAATGTCTTCCTGTTAGGTATCGTGATCAGACAGTTCTTGCTTGAGGATTAATATATTGGCTGGGAAAATAATGTAATCGTGGCAAATTCTTTGTTGTTCCTTCAAACAAGAATAAAAAAAATGCTAGCAACTTACGACTTATCTTCATTGCTATATAGAAACTCTTTGCGAGGGAATCTTGTGCTATAGAAGTAGAGAATAAATTAACAGCATTTTGAAGAAGAGTTGAGTGAATACTAAAATTAGGTTTTTGTGGTTTTTCTCACCCCTCAACACCATGAGGCATCAGAATTAGTGTTCATAGTCCTGCATTAAATGAAAAATGAGTAATGCTACACAGTCAAGAAACAGTTTATACATCTACCACATAATATCAAAATTTGACAGAGTTTCTAGTGACTTCTAACAAATGGTGTTACTTTTCAACTGAACTGCTGTGATATTTGAAGACAGTAATAGCTGCTTCCACAAAACCAAAGCCCTGGCTGTGGTTTCTCTCCTTTGCAGATGTCATTTTCTCTTGGATGGAGATGAGTAATTTTTTCTTAACCATTCTTTAGCACAATAAGTAGAAGTGTAGTCTTCAACAAAAGTTATTGATTTCATCTGTAGCATATACTGCAGTTTAAAATTCCTGAGAGAAATGTGCATTGCTGTTAAAAGAGGTAGATAGTATGACCCAGATAATTTTGGCTTCTCAGTCTAACATAATCAGGTTCCAAGCAGTGTTGGTTAGTCTGATACGAGATCTAATAATGCATTAAAGGAAAATGATATAGTGAGTACTAATACATGGGAAATAAATTCTATCACTCTAATTTGATGTTACTTCTGGGAAAGGTAATAAAGTACATTATTTTCATTTATACTTTCATTAGGAACCAAATTTACATAAAGCCAACTCAAGAACACAGAGGTTGTGAGAGCTAAGAAGTAAAGATGACAGTTCACTGGCATGGGGTGATCTGGAACACTAGCAGACTGTATGCTCATAACCAACATCCATTTCAATACTGTCAAAAGCAGGGTCGTGTGTTTAGGAAGGATGAAATTCCTCAGATTAAGGCGCTGCCCTGAAAATTCATGATGCTGAGGTAATCTTGGGAGTCATTCTGGATAATCAGAGGAATATTTACTCTGATAGCAAACATGTAGCTAAAATGGCTAATGTTCTAAAGAGATTTAAAGTTCCTCTGTATTTGGGAATGAGTGCAATTCTTGTGGGGAATAGATTGTCCAATTTTGCTGGCAAAGTTTCAAGAGGGATGGTAAAAACTGACTGGAATGTTATGAGAAGAATGATAGAAGGATTTAATAGAAACTCTATTTTGCAAAAGGAGCCTAACTTATTAAATAGAAAGTGGTTCTTCAGGAACACTCTATAAGAAACAGAAATTTGACAATAAAAGGCCTCTTACTTTAGCAAAATAATAATGAAATTTAGTGATTGGATGTTGAAGGTTGAAATTTCTGCATACTAGAAGAGATTTTTAACAGGGATATTAAGCAGTTAATGCAACAAGGTTTGAGTGCAGTCTCCGTTGCTGCAGACTTAAAAGCTGATTCCTTTGGCCTTATAATCAATGGACAATAATTCTGGGGCAGTGGCAAAAGCAAAATGATGAAACCTATGACAAAACCTGACAAATTTCTTAACACGCTTAGGAAAGTGTAACATGCTTAGGAAAGTGACAAATTAGATGATACAAAAATGGCTTAATCAATGGTCAGCTGAACTTGTTAGTACTGTTTTGGGCATTTACTGAAAGAAGGGTATCAAAAATCCCTGACAAAGGGCTGGTGTTCCCTTGTCCCCAGCTGTTCTGCTGCCCCAGCCATCAGAAACACTCTTCGCTCTTCCACAGTTTCTCTAGAGCTGTTTTCAGGTTGTGAGAACACCTAAGCTTTCCTTACAATCTCAGACAGCACTTTTTAGTTTTAATGAAACATTTCCATGTTTTTCTCTGAACATAAAGTTTCCTAGTGGTTAACAGACACAAGTAAGAATGCAGGTAGGAGTGAGACTCTTCCCTTAAACTAAATTTATTTAAGATTTATACCTAAACAATATATTTATATTCAACTCTTCATCTATCACTTTTTTGTAATTAGTATTAGATGAATGAAGACAAGCAAAATTATTCAAGTTTGGAAACAAATGTCTTGCTGAATAATTGAAAACACTTACAGGACAATTTAAAAAGAGTTCTTGTTGATATTTTTTCAATTTTCTTCTGACTTTTCACATTACCTGAATAAATTTTTAAAAAATCTAACACATCAGAATTTGCTGTTTGTCACAGGTGGGTGGTGTTTCTCGCAGTTAGCTCTCAGTATTATAATAGCATCTACAGTCCTACTGTACCAGTTACAGAACATATAGAACATGTTTGTTGTGAAAGTTGCTGAATCCACCTGCTTGTGACCTTCCTTTTGGAACTTTAAGCTGTCTTTCATAATCCAGAACCAGTGATTTTCAAATGAGGAACAGCTTTGCTGTTTTTATGGTGGTCTGAGTAATGAAATGTAAGTATAAGAACTGTGTGTCTTCATTGTCTTATCACAAGCCTAGACAAAGTGTGAATGAGTTTGTGTAAATCAGGAAAATCAACCTTGCTCTACTGTGTATTTCCTGCTTTCTGTCTGACAAATGGGGAGAATGGTACTTTCCTAGGTCACGGGGAAGGAGTGCCATTGTTGAACAGAGACTACTCCTTGCACAGCTATTTAGATGAGATTTGAATTCAGAATTTACCTAAAATGATGGTTGGTAATTTGGTAAAAAAAAAATGTTGGAAAAAAACCCCCCTTTAAACAGCCTTTTTGATTTATAGATGTCCATGCAAAATAGCAATTGCAACCAACCATAGCAATAATGGAATATTGCCAAAACTGTGCTACCAAAATGCAGCCCAGCCCAGCCCAGAAGAGAACTGAAATAGCTGCTTGATTCCTATTGAAAACGATGGAAGTCATGAGCAAGTGCTCACCGTGAAGTATGAGCTGCCTATGTTTCAAAGGGTGTCTCTGTTCTATTTTATTTCTGTTGCAATTGGCTGCTGTGCCTTACTGTCTCCATAACTTTGTCTTTTAATGAATTATTTTGGATGGCGCAGACCCAGCAGAGGCTAATATACTATAGTCATCATTAACAAATGTGATTTGCCCTTCAACAGTCTCCTATGCTAATCATTTTATGCTATTACCATCCTTTTTCAGGAGTAGCTGCACTTGCTATAAGCAACCTGCCCCTGTCAGTTTGCCAAGGGAAGGTCTTGTCGTGTGATTTAGTACCTCTCAAAAAATGTCTCTGTGTGGCTTGGCTGACTTCTCAATTCTTTACATGCTGAGACTCTTTGAATACAGCAGGCTGAATATCTTCATAGAGGGCTATAGTTCAGATGTCATCTTAGTGTCCTCTCTAAATCAGCAACCAGGCTGATGTCATGCGTTAGCAGATGACAGCACTTGGTTTGGTGATGAGAAGTCACATGTTTCACCCTGGGAGACTGGAGGCTGAGCCAGGGGGCTGCCATTGATTTTTTCCTCAGTCACAGCTTGTGCAGGAGTCCCTGGCTGTTTTGATACGCAGCAGAAAATGCAACTAGTAAGCGGAGCTTCTGGTAAATCCTGTATCCCCTTGCATTCAGAGTTTCCTTAGGGGTCAGCCTGTTGGCATGAAGATGAGCGACCTGGGAGGAACAGCACTTCTCCCACTTGGCAGAAGCACCATCTCTGATATTGCAGCAGTATCACTGCCTCAGTTTAATCTTCGTGACCAGGATGTTTGCTGCAGTGGACACAACTGCTCTTTACAAATGCATTGCCTGTGTGGCAGGCTCAGCACACTGGGGCAGGTTTTCCAGAGGGCTCAGCTGGCTCTTGTGACACTTACAGACAATTTTCTGAAGATGCAGGACAGTGAGCTTTGAACAGAGAAGAGCTGTAGAAGCTTTGCCTCTGTCAGCAGTGCGGGAAGTCTCTTTCTGGGTGCAGCAAACAGCTATTCGTGCAAGGAGCAACCACAAGTTCTCTTGTTTTCAGATGGGCTTTTTATTGGCTTTTGAAAGGATAAATGTGACCTGTTAATAGCTGAGCTTCTAGTTGACATTGAATTCCTTCTGCCTTGAAAAGTGGTAGTTGTTGGTGATAGTTTATTTTATGGTATATATACAGCACAAGCCACAATACTGGGCAGAAGAGATAACACCTCTCTCTAGCTGCCTGCGTCTGTTAGCAAAGTGTGTATCTGTGAATGTAAAATCCACAAATCCAGATATTCCTCTTATGCACGTATCTCTATAAATAACCCCTCCTTCATTCAGAGAACTGACCACTGACAGAACACAGTCTGTGCAGAGTCTTTTACAACCAATGAAGCACATTGTGCCCCAGTCATACCAGGTGTTTTACAAACACTTGGGCAGGCAGTGGTGCCACCTCTAAGAAAATAAGAGGCCTTCATAAAAGGCTTGGCTTTGAATCTGTGATGCTTTGTATGTGCTGCCTTTTCTGAAATGTTAGAGACCTTATCTATACTGGGCAAAGCACGCTGTTAGAAAACACGTTTAACGTACTTTAAGTAACGTAACATGATTCAATGCTTACTGTGACCAAAGATCATGTAAAAGTAGCTGGACTTAGCCGTCCACTCCCTTAACTTTAGCTGTAGCTATATAACTCATTTTTTAACTCAGCTGCCTGTATTTCTTCTAGACAATAGCCTGTTTTATGGTATTTATAGTGTTGTTTTTTCTAACGATACCTTCCAGTTTGGGAAAAATACAGAACATTTCACTGCCTGGTACTATTTCATGTCAATGACTAACTTACAGATGTGCCTTAGCACCTCTAGAAACATTCCAATAGATCATGCTTGAACTTCTGGAAGAGATAGTATTACAAACGTAACCTCAAGAACACATAAAACAGGGAAGAGATCATGAGGATCAGACTTTATGATGAACACTAGGAAAAAGTTAACTGATACATGAGAAAGTATGTTGCTGAAGAAGTAGTATTCATGATCTATAGTCCAGTCTTTTGTCTAGCCATCAGCAGGTACATAATAACAAAGCCTGAAAGCTCTTTGATCAGCAGTTCAGCTCCCACGCTGGGAATGAGGCAGGGCTTGCTTAGCTGATACCTCATTCTGACAAATTGAGTTACAGGATGGACACAGAGCAGGAGTCAGTGTGGCATCAGTAAGAACAGTAATAGAGTAAACCTCTACCAACCACTGTTTGTAGGAGAAGTAAGAGCATGGAATGGTTAACCAACAGCACATCTAGTATTACTTGTTCAGCTGGAGTAAAGGAAGTACTTTCAAAAAATAAAGCGCAGAAACTGGCCTTGCTCCAGGGATGAACCTGCTAGGGCTTGTAGATCTCAGCTCTCTATAGTGGGTGGGTAGACTCTATACATGTTTCGTCAGATCCTGGCAGGGTCTGCACTGCCTATGAAGAAGGCTGTGTTGTGTTCTGACAGGTAAATATGGGATGACACAGTAGCTTAAGTTTGGAAACAACACAGTGACACAGTCGTCAGACTGAATGAAACTTGGCGAGAGCAGAAAGACACTGCTTGAGCTGGGATTTTAACATGAGAGAGTTCTCACCTCTTCTGAAGATCTGACATGATAATGGTTCTTTCTGAGGGTACCAGCAATTCCCTTCACATGTTTTTGTACTGGATGAAACTAATGTTGCCAAGGAAGTGTCCATAGGTGCTTGTATACCATAGCTCTGAGAGCCATGTGAGTACTAGCGCACACTTCATAGTTACTGACTATGATCCTTCCAGCCTGCAGCATATGGAAATTAATATTAACAACTCAATGGGGCTAGGACTTAATTGTATGGAACCTGATCCTCAGTTTATAGAGCCTGATCCTCTGTGTCTGTTCACCAGTTCAGATCTAGCCTAAGTTCCCCAAATCTGATGTGTAACCTTGACAGTGTTACTTCAGGTTTCTGTCAGCAGTGCACAGAATCAGGCCTGCTATTTGTGAGCAGCTCTGGGCACTGTTGACCAACATGAGGTTCCAAAGAGCTTTTAGTCCCCCGAGCTACAGCACAAAGTTTGCTCCTGGGGATAGCGTAGGGGGGAATTAGCTTTAATTACTTGTAGTGATCGAATTTATTAAAGAAGGTTCTGGCTGTGCAATGTAACTTCTTTCTAGCATCAGCTGCAATATTGCAAGCTTGGGCTGAAGGAGGGGCCAGCCAAACAGCTTAGTGTCTCATCTGCACTGAGGAAGCCAGCCAAAAGAACATTACTTTTTGTAATGCTCAAAAGTAACTGGAAAGCTAGAAGTAATTTTCAGTGGTATGCATAAGGTAGGTTTTGCCTCACTCATAGACTCCTGGGGGTAGTTTTCTAAAATAACATTTCTTTTGCCTGTCTTTCTAAAGACACACATACAATCTTTATCCCCCTAGCATTGACTTTGTAAGGAAGATTGAGTATCATTGTCTGTTATTTTGATAGATGTTGTAGAGTTATGCTAGGAATAATAAACAACCTGGATCTATCCTCTACCTGGGACCACTTGAAAAGCTCCGTGTAGATGGGAAATATCACTTCTTACTGCAGTTCAATTCTCACCTCAAAGAAGGTAATATATACAATGTACTCTGTGAACCTCTTGGAAAGGAAGTGTTTATTTTAAAACAAAAATTCTTGAACTTCAACCAAAAATCCCACTTAGGGGACAGACTGTATCCATCCTTATGCTCAGTTTTGCATGGATCACTGTGCATGTCTCAAAACAGCAGCCATGCGTTACTAGTTTAAGCATCCCTATAATCTAATTCTTAAGTAAAGTAATAAGTTGGTAGATAGATACAGTTTAGTTTTTGTTTCACTCTGTTAAAAGAACTTCTTGAAATATAAGGATTGATTAGAAAAATTTCTTATTTCATTGTAAGAAATTTCTCTTATGGAATTTGCTGACTCTTTTTGGATTCTACTGAGCAATCCCAGGGCATGGTGATCTCTATTTTGCAGGAGCTGAGCAGGCAAAGAGCATCTAGAAATGAAGTATTTGTAGTTCAAAACATAATTACAAGCTCTGTCTGGGCGGATTCAAGGTCAAGCTTGTTGCTTCAAGACAGAGAATCTTTATGGGAAATGGCAGCTAAGGATTAAGTCTATACAGGAATATATTTGCCCCCTGCCCAAATACAAGACAAACTGCATTAATGTGCTTCAGTACACTGAATTTTTCTGCAGTGCAACTAGGAGTATCTGCCAAGAAGTTTTTTTGAGAAGATAAATCTTTAATTTTTAGCAGCAGCACATAGACAAATGACAGTCAAGACACACATCATCCTGGCTATTCTGTAGTCAGCTGGGAGCTCCGCACTCACTGCATTAGGGGAAAAGGAAGTAAAATTACTCTGGCATTTCCTAAGTCTTTTAGCTTTCACTTTTGGCTAGTCAGCCATTACAAAACAAACGGGGCCAAATTCATTCTTTGAGTACCTTTGAAGTCAGAGGAGTTATCATTGTACTAAGTCCTAAGCTTCTTAGTATAAAGGCTCTGCCGAATCTTGCAGGAGAATCCCCCTTTGACAGCTTTTCTGTAATGGAATGCAGTGTTTAGCGTGGCTTTTCATTATTCATTAGGAGTCACCCTGCTGCCTGTTCAAAAGCTGCATTTGCAAAGAAGTGTTTTTGCCTTTTCTCAGTTTTCAGTGAAACATGAAAAAAATGTCATGAAAACAAGTAAGAATCGTGCTTAGGCCCATCAGTTTGTTGTGGATTAATGAGGGTCAACTAGGGTAAAGGTCATTTCAGGGACAATGTTTTGTTTCCATTACTGCATTTAAAGGTCTCCTGATGTCCAAAAGACGTCATAGGGTTCCTTTTGGTATTACAGTGCTGTCTCTACCTCATCCTCTCTGCTGTGTGTAAAAAGTCACAATAGGCCTGGTGTCTTTGCAGTCTTTGACCTAGGTTACAGCCAGGGTCACTAGCTGCGAAAAATGTCTGTTCACCTTTCCTTTCACTCTTAATGTAGGCACCAATTTTGTCTACCTCTGAAGCTGATACAGAAAGTAGTAGAAGTTGTCTGCACAAATATTTGCATGATCCCACTAGGATGAGCATAACCCATATCGAGATTTTTTTCACTGGCTGCTTCATATTCCTTGTGGTGGCTTTTTCCTTGGAGAACTAAATTGGTTTTTCTGCACCTGAAAATTCCCATGGTAGGTTTTCCCCAATACTCTGACTTTAGTACTACTTCACAATGATTTCAACAGGACTGACTCACATCACTTGCAACCTAGTGCAAGTTGCAAATACT
>VYZV01029804.1:0-14187 GCA_013401275.1 Pandion haliaetus
GCACTATGGAGCTAAACTTTTTTTCTTCTTAAGCCCGACTCAGACCATTTCATCAGCAGGGGATTCAAGACACAGGAAAATCTGAGGCAGCAGATTCAACTTTTATTTTGTAACGGTGGAGTGCAAATTTTTCCTAACGCAAATACTACACGATGTTCCACGTGTATTTCACTACTAGATGCCATAAATTGGTTTTCAGAGCTAAGCAAAAGTATATTTCCAGTGTCAGTATATTGATTATCTTGAATAAATATGCAATTAAGAATATTCAAAAAGAGTTAAATATTTTAGAGGACTTTTATTTAAATATTAGACAATTACGCAAGACTGTTCAATTTTAAGGTCACTGAGAATTCTGTCCGAAAAAAATGGCTAAATCACAAATAAGAGCTTCAACTTCACAAAAACAGTATGCAGGGACACAAGGGAAGAAATATCCATTCAAACAAAATGCAAGGTGTAGACTGTGTGAATGTAACTTGCCATGTTAGAAACATCAGGGTCGGAGTTCCGACTAGGAAATGAGTGAAGATCATGAGATTAAAGTTTAAAGTATTGGGAGTTCTCACCCCAAAACCAGCAATGTTCTTTAACACCAAAAATACTGTTGAAATAATCCATGCATTACAGCTGCTTCTATGACAATAGGTTCCATTGAGAATGAATTCTCTTTGTCCTTGGAAGAATCCCTATATTACAGACCGAGTTTTTATTGTATGTTGGTTGGGACGTCTGGTATACTTCTCAAGAAGTCCATAAAATTACACAAAGCTCATTGTACCACTGAACTGTAATGATTTATGATCAACAGAGCATTTTGTATTCATGAACACTGAAATCATATTCAGGACATGTTAGTCATTCCTGCTAAAGTCAAAATGTATAGCACTCTTGTAATTGAAACATTATCTTAGCTATTAAATATCACTGCTTATGAAGTCATGAAATTATAAAACAAAACATCTGCAGAGTGGTAGTTTAAAAATGTATGAACTGAATTTTGCAACAGAAAACCGTGTTAAATAGCTGGGATTTCTTCTTTTCCTTCCTTTTTTTTTTTTTAATAAGCATTTAAATTTTTCACTGGAAAAATAAAGGTAGACAGGTAAAAAGAGGACAAACTTGTCCTTGTTACTTTTATCCAAATCTAGCCTGTATTAAACACGTGAAAACTACTTTGCCTTTTTTTTTTTTTTAATATACACAACATAGTGACAATCTTAAAAAAAAATTACTGAACACTTTCACAAAAAAAACTTTTTTGAATGAGATCTTGTGTTTACTCCATCCCTATTTTTTTCCGCTCATACAGAGGCAATGAGTTATTTATTCAGAACAAAACCAAAAAAGGCAATTTTCACTTTTCAGGTTGCAAAAATACAGTTAAAAGCACATGGATGAGCGAGCTCCTTTGGGTAGTTAATATTTCTCAGACTTTGATTGTCCAACTGCAAGCAAATACAAAGCAGAACAGGGTTACCCGTTAGGAAGGGGAGGCACGCTGTTAGCAGGATTGCTCCTATTCCAGACACAAGAGATAAGGGAGGGGGAGGAGAGAAGGAAGGGAAAGGACACATTCTTCTCTTCTTGAAACATACTTTCCATTTGTTTCTGCACCAAGTTCTCAAAGTAGAAAAAAAAGCGTGAATACGTGAAATACAAACAACACTATCTCTCTGCCAAATACATGTCATTACTGCAATGCAATCCAAATAGAGAAATTAAACAAACTTATCATAAAGGCAATGAAGGACAAACCTTTACAGCTCCTAGCTGCTCTTTCCTAAATCTTTCCAAAGGTTTGATCAGAGTTTCAGTAACACTGAGTGCCTAAAGAAAAAAAAAAAGAATGGGTTAGGTTTCTGAAGCCAGACTGACAAGTCACTTTAGCATGAGCTACAAAAAGAAAAAAGCAAGCAAGCTCTGAGGTAAAATAAAGGAAAAGTATGCAAGTTAGGAGTCTTATGTCCTGACTCAAAAAAAAAATCCCATCTCTGAGTTCATTCAAGGTTTCAAAATATCTATCCCTTATTTCAATCCACTGTCAGGAAAATTAAATCTAAAACAAATGCAGAAATGTCAGAAGTTTACAGGCTGCAGCCAAACTGCAACTGTTTTACTTCTGCCAGTCTTGCAGATCAGGCTGACGGTCTCAATGACTGAACACCGGAATGAGACACAGGACAAATGTTTTTCATCTGGGGACACAAAAACTTCTGCAACAAGAAACGCTACAAGCACCTGCAGAACAGACTACTACTGAGTAGCAAAAAACAATCTTTTAACACACAGTTAAAGCCATTAGGCTTTGATATATGTATTTCCAAACATTTACATTTAAGTGCATTAAGAAAACCTTAAGTTAACGTAAGTTAGAAAAATCAAGAGCCGTACAGTCAAGAAACAGGAGGTTTAGTTGACTCGGTGAGCACCAACCAGTACGCTTACAATAAACGGCCTCATAGCCATATGGAGACAAAGGAAAAGGACGCAGTGTGCTATTGTAAGAAAACTGTAGCTTATTAGATCTGGCCAGCAAACACAGTTTCCAGTTCATGTGAAATTTCACCAGACAAGGAGCAGGGCTGGCTTTGGGGTTGCTGCAAACAAGACTTAAAAAAAAACGTTTGAAATTTCAGTAAACGTTAGAGCTTCTTGAACACAAGAGCAGCACAGAAAAAATAGCAAGAGCATTGGAGGTGTGGAGGAGCAGGTGGGATCCTTTCGGTCTCAGTCCTAAGGCAGACCCAGAGAGTAAATCGTGCCCAGGACTGGGCTTAGCACGGGGCTGAGCTGCCAGGAATCCAGGCAGAGCTCCCTGGAAGCTCACCTTAGCCACAACACAAGGCTTTCCCTCTGTCCCCGCCCCGGCCCTTCAGCTGTGAAAAGTTTCAGATAAAACACTGCAGGCTTAAACCAGCCTTCTGGAACACTTCTAAAAGGCTTTTATCATAAAACACAAGAGGGATGTATTCGAGAACTGGCACAACACAAATCTGAACAGCACTGTCTGCTCCCACCCACGCCGGGAGCCACGCAGGGATTACTGTGGGAGTCATCCTGCCAATTCACTGTAACCAGAGAAACCCAGATTTTTAAACAGCCACCGCAGCATGCTAACCTGTGTAGCTAACTGGAAACCCAAATAGCTGGCAAGTCTGGGCCAAACTGCGTGTTGCACAGTCATCCGTACAACAGAGACTTCCTAACTTCAGAGCGCTTGTTCCTGCGGCCCAGACTTTTTCTTTCTGCATCCAGTTCCTGCTTTTGTCAAAAACACTTAGAGCACTCCTCAGTCCACCCTGGGTGGGAACAAAAGAAAAAGGAAACCTGACAATTTTGTCTTTCAAAAGCGTACAGCAGTACCGGGCTAACCATGACACAGGAGACCCTTGCGTGGAGCTGGAGGGTGGGGGAAGGACAACAGAGCAACTGCTGCCACGTCTCTCTCGCCCTGCAAAGAGCTATGCCGAAGAGTTCATCCCAAGGCCTTGGGAATGCTTTTGGCGGCGGAAGAACCATTTGTCCCCTGAGCCGCCTCCGCTCCCACCAAAAGAGAGCCAGGGCAGTCAAATGCCCCAAACAGGAGCTGAACCGTGCTGCTAGGAAGGACTCAGCCCACCTGGCAGCCTGTGCAATTTATATCCTAACTACTCAAGCAGTTACCAGGAGTCTCTGGGGCAGTTCTTAGGACACTCAGGTTTTTCAAATTTTGCCAGGCTCCTAAAACTTTCCTGGAAATTCTTGGGGGCTGAAGGGAAACAGTAATTTGGATTTATAATTGGATCAAGCACCAGAAAGAGTTTCCTGAGACACAGCAGAAGTACCTGAGGACCGAAGGATCTCTCTCTCCTTGCTGACCGCAAGGATTCTCACAAGTCAGAGTGGAGAACTGCTCACGGAAATCACGGAATAGTCCTTCTATACCGGAAAACTTTAAGAATTTTAAATTGTTTCTGCCGGTTTCCTCTATCCTGACAAAGTGAGGGGGAAAGCTATGACGCCTCCTCAGAGCAAAACTCAGAGAGGATGATGCTAGCTGCCAAGAGGTAAGAGCACCACAGTTAGTGGAATCATTTAAAAGCATTTAAAGGTAGCAACTGAGCACTTAAATGGTCAGAAGGTTAAAAATAAATATGCAACGACAAGCTGCTTATAGGTTGTTTGAACTTTTACACAAATAAAGGGAAAAGTAAGATGATCAACAGGCAGTGAACGTACGTATGCTCAACAGAAAACCATAGCACCTTGATGTAACAGAAAGAGAGAAGAAAAAGAAAAAAAAAAAAAAAACAAACCCACACACAGAAAAGTCTGTGGTTTATAAACCAGCAGGGCTGGCTGCAAATCACTTGGTCTGCTACACTCCTGTGCAGCATTAACCACGGGAACCATTACAGGAATTTGTTTGAAGCAGAAAATAATCTTTAAATCAAAATGGGATGTTCCCTCAGCAACTGCCAACAAACAGATTCCACTGCTGCCAGTGGTGGTATGATACGCCAGTAACTCTTTCACTGGAAGAAAAACAAGCCTCCCCTCCTTTCCAAAATAGACAGAATTTCTCATTTTGGGCAACTTAAACTTTTGTTAACAGAGGCTTCTCCAGCAGAATTTTGCCTGCCATACAGGTACTTATGATTTGTCACCCCCTTTGCTTCTGTGTCTGGGTTAAACAATGGGGCTCTTGAGTATTTCTTGGTGAAGTGTGATTTTTGTAGGTCTTTGGTCATTCTCATGGAGCTTCATAGCAGGCCCATATATAAAAATACAAAAGGAGTATTTCGTCCTCACTGAAATGAGCACGTATGTGAGTCTATATGTGTATAAACAGAAACTGTCAACCAAGATGCGAATGGGAAATTTAACAGTGTATTACAGAGCTGTTCTTCTGCCTGGCAGAAATAAAAATAAAGCTCATAATTAAAATATGCACAATACTAGACAAAGCAGGGAGACATTTGCACTGTTTTCCAGTACTTAGAAGCCAGTGCTTGTCATGAAAAGCTACAAGAAGACGCGTACTTATTAATAGAACAAAAACATTATTTACATTGCTATTCATTGTTCACTTAGTTTATTTATAACTTGGGAACTAAAAACAACACTTTTTTTTTTTTTTTTTTGAAACCATGGATAACAGATCAGTAGACAAAAAAAGTAAAATTTTCCCAGTATAAGGAAATAAGCTAAGGATCACTTGAATATATTTGTCATCATCACTTGCACCTTCCTTAAGAAGTAGGACTACGTAAAGATGTAAAATTTCCAAAAAAAAGTTACAGTAGGGAAATTAAGTTAAATATTCATTAACATAAAATTACACCTTATTTCCTCTTTCAACTTCTGTCTTGACTCTTAAATTGATTTTCATCCCTCTACTCCTGTAATCCTGGCAGATTATGATGACAGGAATGTACTATTTAAAGGGCACAAAAAAAAAAAACCCCAAAAAAAAAACCACCTTTCTTTTCTTTATGTCTCTGATCTATCCAAACCTACATGAAAGGAATATACACTCAATTTTAAAATCTGGCAGGCAAACTACAGAAAGTGTAAGTCATAAGTGAATCAACATAAAGAGGTCATGTCTCAGGTAACAGTATCTTAACCAGCTTTATGAATGTCAAAGTCCCAGGAATGCTTTAAGAAATGTTTAACCCGGTGTGCATGCACATGTGCCTTGGGCAGATAGTCTGAAACTGCTTGTGCTATTCCTGTTCTATTTGCTGCACCTACGGAAAGGTCAAAGAATTAACTTGAACATAAAACTGGCAACAGCAGCAGTAAAATAATCATTGCCACCATCAACTCAGAAGATCACTGTATCCAACATTTACAACAACATCTTGAAGCAGGCTTTCACCTTTGTGTATACCTCCTTAATTTCCTATGTCTTTACAACACTCCACCCGCTCAAGGCACAGCAGTTGTACAGAAGGGTGAGAATCCTGACTTTTCCAGCTCCATATTCTTCAAAAGAACTAAGTAACGGGTCATAGATTAAGGGGCCCAAACCAACATTTCCTAGAGCAGACCACAAAGGCACCGACTAAATCCATTAGCAAGTACCTTTACAGCTGTTTGTACTTCATCAGTCAACAAGATCCAACAGGTAACTTGCCAGTCATTGCCAGTCGGCAAGATGACTCCATTTAGCCTGTCACTTCTTCCCTTCTCAGAGAAGGTAAGAGTATAGCTGTTTAGGGAGCAACTGCTTCCCCAAACACCTCCTCCCATCCACTGTAACCTGACAGACGGCACCATCCACCAGCATTCAATGCTCCTCGTGCTTTCTCACCCTCCTGCAGTAGGCAGGAGCAGGCTCTCTACGTTCCAGCTCCCCTTGCAGGCACAACCAGGCTTGTCCTGCAGAAAAGGAAGGCTGCTTGCGTGGGCTGTGAAGGAGCATCAACCCACAAGAGCTGTCCCAGAAGCTCAGTCTAGCCCCTGTGGCTAAAAAGGCTGGACCAACCTAAGTTAATCAAAACGTTTCGCTTATTAGACAACCGCAGCAGTGGCCTCCCAGCTTTCATCCTAAAAAAGTCCTTAGTCCTCTTCGTCTCTACTGGAAGGACTGGAAATCACACATTGCCCATCA
Organism: Pandion haliaetus; assembly: GCA_013401275.1. NCBI lineage: Eukaryota > Metazoa > Chordata > Aves > Accipitriformes > Pandionidae > Pandion > Pandion haliaetus. Next base: position 6,602 of record VYZV01029804.1, read on the forward strand.
ACAACTTTGGTGGTGACGTAAATATTTATGCTGACTCTGCTCCATTCTGAATCTAAGCATTCTCCCACACAAGATAGCTTTCCTGAGAGAGGAAAAAAAAAAAAAAAAAGAAGCCATAAACATACACCTTGCTGCAGACTGCACAGCGACACCGGAGTGCTGAGTTCCCAATTCTCATCCCAGGAACTGGAATGCAGATTAGATGCCAAACGGAAAGGAGGGTTTTAAGTTTCCCAGTGCACCGACTGGAAAGATTTGTTTGGAGACAGGGGCAGGATTGTTTCTGCCCTCAACAAAGCAATGAGGGAGGCCACCAGTCAGGGCCGAGCTCCTGAAACTGAGCAAGTGTCAATGAAACTAGATCTGGGAAGGAAGTTTTGCCCTACTCCGTGCAACAGAGAACATGGAAAGGAAGACATACCTAGCAGTGATTCAATAACAAAGCAGTTAACACGGCTGCTAAAAAAAAAAAGACACTTACTTTCTAATGAAGAAATTTACTACCTACAGCTGCACTTTTGCTTAGAGAGGATATTGCTCTCCTGTGTTTTTCCTAAGAAACTGCAACATTCAGCCTAATAAAAAAAGCCGATTCTGATACCTCCAATGTTGGGGGAGAGGCAAACATATAAAAATTACTTTTTCCTCCAAAAAGCCTTCCTGCTTCGCATAGCGATTTGTTACTGAAATCTCTCAAAGCATAAAGATCTATGCCTGAAACCCTGCATTAGGTAACTTTGCAGATACAATTCCACTACTAAGGACATCAGATGTTACTTACGAAGCTTTAATCTCTACTCTTTCTTTTCCCATGAGAACATGATTTGCTCTTAGTTACACGAACGTCCTCCCAGTTAGTTGCACAGCCAGCTCTCCTGCCAGTATGCCCTGCAGACAGAGCGGCATATCTCTCTAACCACTTCTCAGCCCTGGTTTTGTATTTAATTGGAGCACTGATGATTGCAGTCAGTGCAACCCACACCCAAAACTTATTTATTTGTTTTCAAATGCAAGTTTTCTTGTAAAAGCGTCTGGATTTTCTCACTGCTCCAGAGCTTTCCCTGTAGCTTTACAATCTTAAATAACGAAAGGCCATCAGCCACGCACTGGGGCTACAATAACAGGTGTTTTGAGTTTTTTGGTTTTTAGAGAGACTAGAGGCTACAGACCGAAGGATTTTAAGGGGGTCTCAGAGCACATGAATGCTTGTGTGCCTTTGCATGTGTGCAGAAGCTATACAAAAGAAGTGACTGTTCCCCTAGATTCCTTTGCTGTGGAGGAAGCCGTCTGGTAGCAGAGGAGTCAGGTGGACAGATACATCTGTCATGGAGACAATCTATTCTGTACATTCCTGAGATGCCAGGAGACACCTGTAACAAAACAAATCACCTTGCTCTTAGGTGTTCCAGAAAACTACACCCAGGGTTTGGTACGATGACATCAACTTTCTCAAATTGTTCCAGGGGGAATTTCCTAGAGCACTGGTCCACTGCCCCGCAAGCTGCGATACAGGCAGACTCCTGCGCTCTGCACTTTCTAGCTCTTTTATAAGCCGCAGCCTTAGCTTACAGAGAATATAATAGCAGGGCTCCCGAGTCCTCCCTTCTAGTCAAAGGTTATTTCCCCTTCAGTGGAAGTTTATGACTGACCTAAAAGACAGAGAGCTAAAAATGCCTCCTATGACCTACCTGCTATGCTGTGCTCTGCTCTGAAAGACTGTTTGCATTGATTCACTTGCCATGAAACTGCTGGCCTCAAAAATTAAATTAGTATCACAAGCAAACAATACAAACAATGAATTCTTTCTTTTTAAAAAAAAAAAAAAATTAAATGAAGACAGTGGTTTTTAGTACAGATTCCTTACTAAAAGCTATTTAATAGTCCTGACTTTTGAGTAAGTTTATTCTTATTAAATACATTCCACTATAAAGAGAAAATACTACAAAGCCATAAACTTAACAAACAGGAAAAGAAATAAAGAGAGACCAAAGTTTCACAAACAGCAACAAGTCAGCTTTCCCCCACCTGAAGTGGAGGAAAGCAGTGGGTAACTGCTCCAAGAAACAGACCTTCCCCTAGCAAACCCAATACGCAAGAGCTGAACAGTGTGACATACCAGAACATTGGTCTGGTTCTCCTACAACCAGAGATTCACTTCCAGTCCACGCTTTGAAATCAGCAGTCGTATAAAGATCTTGACAGAGCAAAAAGGCTGCTCAGGAAAAGAAATAGCATGATGCCCATTTTCTTCGTGCATGGCAAAGCTCATCGCTGAGCAAAAAGATGCCACTGAAAGGCAAGGAATCCAACAGCGAACAACAGCTTCAGTGTTTGGTCAAGAATGAACTGGTCGCTTATTGTCAGCGCTGTCCTCCACAAGAAACAGTGGTGTTATTAACAACCAGCAAAATCCAAACTGGTGACAGTTTTACTATGCAAATTCCAAACATTTCCCATTGATGAAATAACAGAATGAAAATTCTCTAGTGAGTTATGTTGATGCACGTGAGACCACAAAGTTATCTGGAAGAGGAAGCTCGTGGTAACAGAACTTTTCAGCCACATTCAGTCAGAGGTGGGAGGAACACACTGAGAACTGGCTTCATGTATAGACAACAGTCATCTTTATTTTATAGATTAACGTGCACAAGTTCATATGTAGCTTGCAAAACAATTTCGGAAGACTGTATATAACATTCAAAAATAAACAAACAAATAAACATTCAACATCAGGAGTCACCAAAACATAGAGAGATGAGCCTGAAGCAGTCATAGTTCCGCAGTCGTGTTCCATACTCCGATAATTATATGATTGCCATCTGGCCTCCTGCCACACAGAGGAAAAGCGAAGGCCGAGCAACGAGATACGGCAGCAATTGTCCTGCTTGCTTCTAAAACTGGAAAATGTTTTATTCAGTTGGACAATTTGCACAAGGCAAAAAAGGATCTAGGTCCTGCGATTAAAGTAGTCAAATGCTGTTCCTGAGAAATTCCGTTTTACCTGTGCCTCCATCTCGGCATCCGAGATGTTCAATACGCTGTTGGCAGCCTAATTTTTCAGAAGTGGTCACCGATTGTGTCTTTTCCACTGTCTTGGCAGATATATCCAGTAGTCTGCACTGTCAGCGGACTTGAAAGGTTCTGAACATACAGAGTAGTACGTAACGCCTTGAACTCTCATCGAACAGATCTTAAATGCATCTTACATCTGAAACTATTGGATATTTTTTTTTACCCTAAATCAGTGAGCAAACTAACTGCTCCTTCACACAGATTTCTTCAGACTACTGTGAAGATAGATTAAGATTTATGAACCCTTAAATACCCATGTACAGAGGACCAAAGAAAAGCTCAGATAAATTAATACCACCATCTTCACAGCAGAGTAAACTAGTGTCAGGGAAATACAAAGAGTCACTGAACAAAAGGTAATAGTAAGCTATTAATGAACACTGTGTGTTAAGTGAGTACTTAATGTGTGAAATAAACACTCATGCACTTAAACACTTCATTCTAAGAGGTAAGTATAAGTAAGTATATGCACCTATTTGCACAGATTATTTAAATTCTACCTTTAACCTTTTGGGTCTATGCCTTTGAACCTTAACAACTTCTGTTAACTTGGGAAACCACAACTGGGAAACCTCTCCCTCTTTTTTTTTTTTTTTTTTTTAAGAGGAAGAAGAAAGAATAAAATAGTGACTTCCCTGAGAAATTTCTTTAAAAATCCATAGAGAAACAGTTTCTCGTGTTCCTGATACATGCTGGGAATCATTCTGCTTTTCAGAGAGATGCTATTTTGAATTTGATTCTGACAACCTGGTAAAACTAACAAAGAATGCAAAAGGATTTCTGAGAGGCCAGGACGGGGAAAATACCTATGGCATAAGAAAAACAGTCTTTCTTTTTGGCAAAAAGGAAAAAAGGGGAAAAAAAAGTTCAAAATAGAACTATGTAGCATCTTTCCTCCAAAGATATCTGAAGGAATCGAAGTGTGCCAAAACCATAGCAGGAGACAGAAGAGACCGTATCAAAGTAAAACAGCCAGTTTATATTGCGTTGGGAAATTACAGGAAACAGTAAGGTGAATATAATTGTATCAGAAATCCCATGCAAAGAGAAACACAATGGAGTAAAAAGGAAATACACAAGTACTCGGGGACAAAGTTAGAAAGACTAAGGCAAAACCACATTTTATTTGGCAAGAGGTAAAGAAAACCCTAAGGAAAAGGGGTTCTTCATACGTATTTCAGAAAGCAGAGAGGAAGAAAGCTATAAAACCATTATTTCACTGGAAAGAGAGTTCAAATAAACCAACAACTGACTGCAAGACAACAGCGGTTTTTAATAATCTTCACAAAGGAAAAAAAATCTCTGTTAATTATAGCATAGCATCTAACAAAGTGGGAAAAAACTGGATGTTAAGGAGACTAAGAATTTCTTAAGGACAATTAGATGTATTCCTACATTACACAACTGAAGAATTAATCGTCTTCAAGTCAGAAGGGGCTTTGCTTCAGAGTATGTTAGGAACTCAGCAAAGCAAACTAGAGGGAGAGGCAGCAAGGTCCCCAAAGATGGTAGGAGAGCAAACACAGCAGCAACTTCAAAGTGAGAAGAGCAGGAGAAAGCAGGAACTGAGAAAGTTACAGACCAGAGGTAGCAGCTCTGATACTCAAAAGTCCTGGAACACACAATAGAAGGTTAAAAGCTACTTGGGAGTTTGTTAAGAACAGTATCTAGTTTCCTTTTTGAGATCAGCACAGTAGCTGATCTCAATCAAGTCTTCGATGCTGACCCACACGACATTCTCAAAAGTAAAGGTGGTGACCTGGTCTCAACAAGTAAGCCCACAGGAAAAATGAGAAAACAACGTCCTGGCTGCAAAACTACCCTGAAAAATACCTGTTCAGCTAAGAGGACATTTCAAGCATCGTATAGGAAACTACAGCCAAGTTTCCCGCATGATTCAATGCCTTATCCACCGAGTGGTCCATCCGTCAAACCCACGTCTCTCCAATTTAGAGACAGGGACGTCACGTGGGACAGTGTCAAACACTTTGCACAAGTCCAGGTAGATGATGTCTGTTGCTCTTCCCTTATCCACAAACGCTGGAAGTCACACCTCTAGCAGGGCTGCAGGCAAATGCAGTCAACTCACTCAGTCCTGCCTGGCACAGGAGTAAGCTAAGCAAACAGGACATGAGATGCTACTAGACAGGATCTGAGAGATTGCTGGACATGGCCCATAACCGTGAGAGACGCTGACGACATTTACGGACGGTGCCGTGAGGGCTGACTGGACTTCCAGCATGGTTTAGAGCGAGTTATGTGAGAAACAGGTGAACTCTAGAAGCAGCTAAAGGGCAGGACAGAGGACCTCCAGGGAGGTGAAGCATGCACAGCCAGCACACCGGGGTGGCACACCAGTAGTGCCAAGTACTGCTGAGATTACTGAGGGAAGAGAAAAAGCACTACCAGATTTGATTATGACTTAGCAAGACTGGAATCAACAGGGAAAAACTAACTGGGGGCAGGCTGGTCATCTGGGAGAAGAACGGGATGGAGAAAGGGAGGTATGAAGGTGGTAAAAAGGTGAAGGAGGAGGAAAGGGATAACGGCCACAGGCGATCAGTACCTACCAGGTAGCGCTGCGCTGCTCATCACCGCAGCTTAAATGAGGGCAGTCGGCAAAGCCTGTTGTTCTGTTGTCCATCACAAGAATCAAACCTGCTTCTGCTGTCAGGAGAACTGGGGCTGGGAGGGAGGTTTGGTGCTCTCCCTGGCAAGCAGGAGAATGGCTAGGTAGTGTGGGACAGAGGATCTTAGTATCGCCATGTTGGTCTTGTTCGTCCCCAACCTTTTCCCGCTAGCCTTGCGAAGTTCCCTTTCATCCCTGCACTTCCATGACACTTTTCTAACGTCAAAGGAGCACAATGTAAATCCCATGACTCCATCCAACGTTAACATGTAAAAATAATTTCCAGAATATTCTCAGGGACAAAGTGACCTATTTCCTATCTGCCCTGGGAAACGTCACCAAGCTACAGTGCTACGGAAAAATGGTATTTGTTTTTGCATTGGCCACGCCATAATAATTTCAGTGAAACGTCTGGATTAACGTCAACTTCCCTTCTCACAAGCAACTAAACCCTTTGACAGTTGGGATGTAACTCCAGCAGCTTTTGAAGGAGATGGGAGAAACGGTAAAACCAAGAAGTGCAAGACTCCAACATCTAAATGAAATTACTAAATATTCACCAAATAAATATTCACCAGACAAATGATAGCCAAACAAGTAAATTTATGGTAAACGCTAACAGAAACTTTTACGGACTCCAGATTCACCACAAACAATACTTTCAGAAAACCATAAGAAGTGTAGCTGATGAGTATTTAATTTCAGTTTACAAAGTATTTTAAGCACAAATTTGTTTCATTTACAATATGGTTGTGAAAAAAAAAAAAACAAACCCCACCTTTTCTCAAATACCTAAAATTAAAACGCACAGCAATACCCGAAATGCCCTTAGTTCTATAATTATTCATTGGTTTCTTTAATTTTACTTTATGTGACTGAAATTTATCTGCAATTCTGCACTGAAACTGAATCGAGCCATCAGAAACCTTCTGGTCATCTTCAAAATAGTAAGGGGGGAAAACGCTCAATAAAGAGCATTCTTAACAAAGATGACTAAACACTTTTGAAAAAAATCCTGCTATATACTTCGCATCTTAATGGAAAGTCTTTGGATCCCCGACCTGATTCCAAACATCTCATGTGAGTGTAACATGCCCCAGTATTCTCCACAGGAGTATCTCTAGAGCCCATGCCACTGTTAAAACGTACACCGAGAAATTAAAAAAAAAAAAAAAAAGACAGAGCAGCAGCCACTGAAAATGATCTTTACCAGTCACCACACAATCATTTTCTCAGAGATTTACGGCCACTGTTTTATTAACTCGCTCTAGAAGCGATACATAACATTTGCTAGACTACAGATGCAATGAAAAAGCCACATATCTGGTAACTCAGAGACTATATTCTGTTTCCATTTGGAATTAAATATTTGCCCCATAATATTTTATACTCCCCAGTTTTTCATCAAACTGTCACTGTTCTAACAAATACTGCATCTCACCCTTTTCTTATCAAGAAACTGACATTAATTAGCTTTTAGTGTGATCATGCCTTCTGTGTAAGCATAGGCATCATACCAAAAAAAAGTAATACTGTTACATGGCATTCAGTCTGAAAAACAGAAGTGCTTTGCTATACAGACAGGCAGCACTGGATTCTGCACAGCCTACTGTGTCGGTAATCTATCACCGCTGAAGATCTATCGATACAGCTACTGAAACATGCCACATAATTCTGAAGTCCTCAAGCTGACATCTCTCAAAAACCTGGTATCAAAACAGTGTGGAAAATAATGTGACAGCCCATAAAGTACTCTTCACTGTAAAACTTCCCAAAGACTTTCACTAATTAGATGTATGCAACTTCATTTAAAAGAAAAAAAAAATACAGCTATGGATAGCAGGAAAAAGCAGAGTAAAGACAATACTTCTGAATTACACAAAAA
>VYZV01029804.1:14221-26620 GCA_013401275.1 Pandion haliaetus
AACCCAAAAAAACCCAACCAGAAGAAACATTCAAACATACTTGAGAAAATCCCTACAACTTGGCAAAACAACTCGAGATACTGAAAAATTGTCTCTACTATGTAAAGACAGTATTCTTCAGGAATGTGCAAGGAACCACATAGACCCTAATTCTGACCCAAATGTGGTTCCAGATCAGAAAAATGTACCAGGACATAACACAGCACTCTCAAGGAACGATGACTATTAGCAGGCTCAGGACTACATTCAGAGAGAAACGTTAATAAAAAATTGTTCACAAGTTCTTTTCTCGCTTATCTACATAATCCTACACTGCAGGCACAGCTTCTGGCAGAGGCGAGCACAGAACACAGAGTCGTCTCAGTTTCCTTTCAGCGATGCCAGCCAAGTGGTCACTGACTTCCAGGAAGATAAAGATATAATCACACGGCAAATACTCCAGAACCTAACCGCTATCTAAGCTGATCTAAGACCATTTCCTACATGCAGGATCTGACCACACTCAGAAGAAAATTGGGTACGCATCATCTGCTCTATGAATCCCTGCTCTGAAACGAAAGCTGGGCATGCAACTACAGAGGAGAACCACGATACCATCCAGAAAGAAACCCCCCCCCATCTTCTGGACTGTCCTGGTTTCAGCTGCGATAGAGTTAATTGTCGTCCTAGTAGCTGGTATAGAGCTATGTTTCTGAGCTAGGTATGAGAAGAACGTTGATCACACACTGAGGTTTTCAGTTGGCGCTAAGTAATGTTCAGTCTAAAGTCAAGGCTTTTCGGCCTCTGATGCCCAGCCAGCAAGGAAGCTGGAGGGGCACAAGAAGCTGGGAGGGAACACAGTCAGGGCAGCTGACCCAAAGTGGCCAACGGAGTATTCCATACCACGTGACGTTTTAGGAACTGGGGGGGGTGGGGGGCATCACCGCTCGGGGACTAACGGATGCGTCGGTCGGCGGGTGGTGAGCAATTGCATTGTGCATCACTTGTATATTCCGATCCTTTTATTATGGCTGTTGTCATTTCATTAGTGTTACCATTATCATTACTAGTTTCTTCTTTTCTGTTCTCTTAAACCGTTCTTATCTCAACCCACGAGTGTTACTTCTTTCCCCGATTCTCTCCCCCATCCCACTGGGTGTGGGGGGGAAGTGAGTGAGCGGCCGCGTGGTGCTTAGTTGCTGCCTGGGGTTAAACCACGACATGGACAAATTAGGAAGTCAAGATAGCACGGTGTATTGCAGAGCTCTCAGCCCACAGTCTGTGTGCAGCCAGCATGACCCATGTTAAACTAAAACCCTCAGCAATCACAGGCACGTGAATGAAGAACATTCCCTTCCACACAACAGAGCAACTACTACTGTTTGCAGATACAACCCTCCACCAGAAAGCTCACCCACAAAGAAAACGTTTATAAGTCTGCTACTGCATCCAGCCTGGGTCCAAATTTGGCCAACTTCCCAACCTTTGTGTCCTGCTGCAGTATTAAGCCTTCCGTCTTGCTTTTTACTGTAAATGGAAACAACCTTACGATGGTTTTCCCATTCACCCCAGCCATAATTTATCAGGGCACTACCATTTTAAACCAACTCAGTTATCTGCCCTTACCCTAACAGCTTTCTTCTTTAATGAGAAAGAACTAGCTGCTGTCTGTAATTCTAGACCACAGAATCAGAGGCTGCACAATAAGCGTTTTCACTGTTACCTTATTGATATCAACATCTGCATGGTTAACAAAGTAAGCAACTTTAACCAACTTTCATCTTACTCTTTGCTATATGTACAGCTTTTTAAAATTTTTATTGCAACTCACCAAAATTTCTCTTTGTTCTTCCAGATTTTTTAAAAAGTTTGAAAACTCATGAAGTGATGCATCTGTAACACAAAACCAGAAAGTAAGTTTAATCATGTTGCAGGATGGCATGGCAAAATATAGCCACTTACAGGCACTTCTTACCTACCTATGTATCTCTCATCATCTGTCTCTGCATCACCAATGAATTCAAATTTAAAGTCTCTCAGAGAATGGGCAAATTTTCTCTGGGCTGCTGAAAGGTCTGCAAGGAAAAAAAGCACACATTGAAGGTTAGGGAATCATTTTTACGAGGCTGGAAGGTCCCCCTGCCCCTAGAATAACCAACTTTTACAAGAAACTCTGAACATAGGTCTGCCTAAGGACGTTACAAGACATCCAATATTGTCTAACCCTCTTCTGATCTCATCTGAGAATCTGTCACACAGATTTCTTTATAAAAGGCTATATAGTAGAAAGCAAGTGTGATCACGGGTACAGTATTAGACCTATTCTTACGCTTCACTATTCCACAATTAAGGGCACAGGCCATACAAACAGATCTGTAACTACAGAAGTTTAAGGCACAACACTCAGAGTAAGTTGTGCCAGTTGTCTTACTCTGCTAACCTAAATTCACTAGTGTATCTGTCAGCACAAATACGCATCTTAGCATTTTCTACATACTTTACACAGACAGCTCTGCTAGCGAAACCTTTATACATAAAGCAAATTTTAAAGAATTGTTGCACTGGAACTAGAGATTCCATGGAGTTAAACTATGCCAAAAGTTAAGTTAAACAAACAGCATTAAAATGAATTTTGTACAATAACTGTTTTGTGATACTCCTAAAACATTTTCTTCAACCCAATTTTCACCTGTTAGTGTTTGACAATCTGGGGTCGGAGGGCTGCACTCTTACATCCCTCAGGACGCAGCCTCTATATTCAGCCACAGTATCATCATTACATCACCTTATTAAGATATATAAAGCTGTAAATAGGCAGCATACATACAGTTTTCTGTTGTGCTGACATGTGCAGGTCGGGAACGTCATGAGTTCTGGAAGGATGGAATTGCTCAATGGAAAAAAAGGATGCAAGGATGCATGTCCTAGTACACTTCTACCCAGTAGTAAAGGTGTTACTCACATTTTTGTCACCAGCCAAGGTTAAGGACAATTTGAAATATTTAGTTAACCTATAATCTTTTTCTTATCACATGCCGTTCCAAAGGGCTAAGAACACTACTTTTAATGGACCAGCTAAGCATTTTGTTCTTTAATATTAACTGGAGCTAAAAGACTACAAAGTTGGGCTTTTTTTGTTCTTGTTTTGTTTGTTTAAAAAAAAAAAAAAAAAAAAAAGACCAACAACATTTTATGATAGGTCCTGCATCCTACACATCGTATATTTTATCATGTGTCACAGTCAAGTACAACTTCAACATACAATGCTGCACTGAAAGTTCAGTTCCACCACTTGTAAGTCACAAATACTCTACACACAGCAAGACAACCTAAAATGAAAAAATGCTTTCTGTTCCTCACCATTCCGCATTCCTTTCTTTTCACCCATTCCTCGTTAGTCCTTTCCTCACCTATTGTGTAACAGTGCCGTTCCCTGTGATGCCATGCTGTCAGGTACTCACCTCCCTTTTGCAACTGCTTCTAAAGCCCATACATGTACCCTTCAACACATGAAGCAGCAGGATGCTGCACAGGGTTGAAGGAAGAAGGGTGAGAAGGTTGAAGGAAGAAGTAACGTAACTCCCACACAAAAGGAAACATGGGTGTTTTAACTCAAATGTCTTGTGGGCTAAAAGGCTGTTCATCAAGTGACAGCAAAAGAAACAAGCTCCGCCGGCTGTGGAAGGCTTAAGTTTGGAAAATAACCAGTTTCTTAAACATCTAATGTTATGCTTATTTGCGAGCCAGGTCACAACACAAGGCTGAAAAGAGCTTATTTATGGGAAAATGGGTCCAACAACACACACTCTTCCAAACTTCTTTTATCTTTTTTGAATCCGGTAAGCCCCTACACCAAAGCCCTGTCATGTGAGAGCTAGCCCCATGCTAGAGGAAAGAATTATTTATTATGTTTTCTCCCACTTGTAGAGGTGAAGTATTCAAATGATGTTGAGCAAGGTACATGTTAAGAGAAGGCATGCAGCACTGCATGCACGCACCACCCCCCCTTCCCCTTTACAGACTGAAAGGGCAGTAAAATACTGAAGTGGGCTATGATGAGCCTTTCTCGAGTGCTGTGAAACCGCCTCCTGCACGGCTGCATATCCCACCAAAAGCCACTTCTTTGGTGACAGCGACAGCAGACAGAACCTGTGCCCACACCCCGACTCTGTCAGTGCAAAGTCCGACATCTTCAGTGAAATTGAGAAGGGGCTGAATCGAAACACTGAGCTTTTCACAGGGTCAGAAAGCCACATTCATGCATTTCTCTTTACTTAATCTGCTAAGGGATTGAAAATTACTGACCGAAGGGCTGAGTAGGTGGTTGGAAGCAGTAACCTTTTAACACACCAAAGCCAGATTTTCATAGTTGCTGTAGTAAAGCCGTGAAGACACATTAAACTTTTGCAATGTCTTTCCACAGAAATGTTCCAGGAAAATTTTGGAAAGCTTCAGGGGGTGGGGGGAGGTTGGGGCTTTGGGACACCGAAGAACGACAAGAAAAACTGCAAATACCCGACTACTGAACCAACACCAAGAAGAAAAGACAACGAAATAGGAAGAGATTTTTCTGCTGGATTTTGAGAACTTGGCGCTTTCAACAAAGGTCACTAGAAGTCACTAGAGCAAAATAAAAACCAATCACATGTTGCAAGATGTAACGGGGAAGAAACAAACCTCCTGACTGGGGGAAGAGCACTCCAGCCATTTGGTTCAACAGACTGCTGCAATGATCAGTCTCCTAACTGTTGCCAAAATAAAGAGATTTTTAATCCTGCTTAGTCAGCAGACATTAACTACAAGATTCATCCTCCAACATTTACATCTCATCCATCAGTCCTGCCTTATTTTAGCTAAGCTTACATTTAAGGTCACATTCTGTTTTCATTCCCTACGCCAAAACAGCACTGGTCTAACATAAAACGAGCACCTTGCTGGGCAGAACCCCTGGTGCCCAGCTGTTCACAGGAATGGAAGAGCCTCTGGCCTGCTTCTCACTAAACTAAAAAAAAAAAAAAAAAAAAAAAAAAAAACCACCACACCTGAGTATCAAGTAGAGATGGAGGAAAACTTTCTCAAAGGATCAGATCAAGAATACCGAACTCATTTTGCTACAGCCCAGGAAAAATTAGGCGGATGATGGCTAGACTCAAAAAGATAGCACAGCCCTGTGTTGGATTTTCTTGCCGCCTGACAAACCATGGCCAGAGGGAGACACCTGAGACCGTCTGCAGTCAAACCTTCCGCTGTGGGGCAAACAGCATGAAACTGCTCCAACCTTTACCCTGATAAATTCCACGTATCCTACAGTACATACACATTCATTCACATAATTATAAGCATTTGTAAAACTCTATAAAAGCAAACCAGATGCTGATGTCACCGTAAGTACTATACTCTCTTACTACTGTGTTACGATTTAAGTGCTGAGCATTGTTGCTTGAGTTAGAAATCTCATAAATGCAACTCGGCTTTCTTCCATCCTGTGTCAGAAGACCTTTACTACAGCAAAATTATTCGGCTAGCACTGACAGATACATCCCAGTATAGTTCCACATCAGCATTCGAGCTTGCAAGACCAGTATGTGCTATGTAACTGTAAACACACATGAATTCCAGCTACATAAATTAGAATAAGACAGTGCATGAGTACAGTATGTATCAAACAGCACAGCCAGTTACACTGATTATCCAAATAATGCTGTAGCCTACCGAAAAAAAAAAAAAAAACCCACAGTGAGAATTTAGGGGGCCAGAGAGTAATTATTTTATTCCCTTTCATCTCCACATTCTACACAGTAACACCAAATAGATACAGGAAGCAGGAAGAGGGTTGTTGCTTGTTGAAAGCTGCTGCTAGCATTTAAAGGGAGGAACCAAACACTAACACTTTCCTGAATAAAATGTAATCCTGGCAAAGCCATAAGGCAGCGTCATTTCGAAGGCTCGCTTTCTGAAAACGCTAAAAGAAACCAAGCATCTGCTAAACGTTTCGACCAAAAGATTGAAGAGAAAGACATACACATTTCCAAAGAGGGAAGGGAAGGACATAAGGACACCAGGGCTTTTCATTTTCTCTCTTTGTTAATGTTCATAGTACACTATTTATTTCACGTTTGAAGGTAACTACCTAAAAACACACCAGAAGAAGCAGGAACAGCCACCAGCTCCCCCACTTTGCTCCGAAACACTTTGGTAACAAGTGCTCCTGTCAGCTCGTCCTGTGCCAGATGCACTGCCAGTGCCCCACACAAATACCTCCATACTTTTCCATTTGGATTTGGAGGAAAATATTTTTGTTCCTTATCCGAGTCGAGCTGAGCCAACACAACACCATTAGTTGCTAGGCGGTGGCCAGCCCTCACAGCGCCAGACTCCAATCACTCCCCTTAAGATCAGTACTAACTTCAGCGTTAGCCACCTAAAGTAAAACGCTTGCACAAAGACAGACAATATTGCTTCCTAAGGCTATCCCAGATCTGTTTTGCATGGCAGGAGAATTACCTGCTTCTAACTGCCTTTTGTATTAGTGTTGATGTTTTTCTAATGCAAAATACAGATTTCTCCATCAAGCTTCACTTTTGCTGTATCATAATGATTCTTTAAGAATTACATCACCATTCTTCATCCCTAACGACAAATGTGGTTGACAGTAACAGATATGCTCCAGGAATGACAGATTTCTAGGGGCTTTATTTAACATGGGCTAAAACTGCTCTGGTCTTGTTCAACACCACTCTCCTCAAAAAGCTAAAAGGTTAACAAATACTTAGATTTAAATACCAAGCTCATCTTCAAGCTACGTTAATACATTAAGGACTAATATTAAGACTTCTCAATCTATTTTCCTCGCAGTAGGCCAAGATCAGGCAAGCTACACACCGTCGTGAAACAGGTAAGGACAAGCTGACTGAGAGTCAGCCTCTCCCCTCTTCTTCTCAGGCATCAATCTCAGTTGCAAGAGCTAACGAAGCAGCTTCAGAGGAACAGAGTACGTAAAACAGTTTGTCCAAGAGCTGCAATATGGACTTGTATGGCGTTTTGTCCAAAACAAGCGCCATCTCAACGCTTGCAAAAGCAACTCCGTGTTTCTCTTCTGCGTCCCCATTAGCAAGGTGAACGAACAATGGATCTAATATAATCCGTGACACTGAGAACATGAACAGGATTTAGTAAGGTGGATAAACAGGATTTACTTATCAACTTAGCAGATGCAAGCCATGTGGCAGATTCTTAAGAGCAGTAACATGTTCCAACGCCCTAAAACCAAATCAACTTTTTACTACTCCTTTTCATCTGGTAAGTGTATTGAAAGAATCATCAAAACAGAAGAAAATGACAAAAAAAAGCTAATACAAAGTTATCCATTCCCCTCCAAAACCAGAAGAGAAATCAAGTTCAAAGACCAAAAAGGTTTCTGCAGTCCTGTTTTGACAATGTCATATTACCCACAGCAACTCACGAGTTTCTGAAAGCTGAGCAAATTCAGGTATGAGGATTAAAAATCAACTCATTACTGACTTGCCAAGTAGCTCAACTTCCCCCGCACCCCAGCACAATACGGTACGAGCGTATTCGGACCGTCCCACACCTCTAAAACATCTAAGAAAAACCACAACCTCTTGCCATTTCAGTTTAATTCAACTAGCAACACAGCATTCTGCTCCTGCTGGCCCAAAGGCACCTCCAGCTGCAGCTCCAGAGAGTCCAGCAGTCGACAGCTTCACACCCTTCACATTCATATGCTCAGGTCCGAGACAAATCTACACCAAATGCACCAAAGTTACAATGTGTTTTATTATTTACTAAAAACCCTCAGAAATTTGGTGTCAGAATGAAGTTACTTTAGATCAAGTTTACATGCACGTGTGCACACATGTATTTTCAAAATACAATGAAAGAGAGGAAGAGCTAGCACACAGGAGCAGCAGTATTTTAGGAAAAGTCTTTCAAATTTTAACATGGAAGGGGTTTTGTTACCGAATTGGGGGGGGGGGACGGGGGGGACACCAAAACCAAAACCACTTTGCATTTCAGCATCAAACAGGAAAAAGGAACTTTTAAAGAATAAAATTAAAAACAAACAACCCTAAGGTAATTTATATGTAACTACAAGAAATGAGTAACAATTTTAGGAATCTTAATCTCTAATGGATTTTTAACTCCTCACAGACAGGAATTTATGTCGTTCTTGTGCTACACTAGAAGTCCAAATTTTGTCACGACTCTCCCAACTAATGACAACAGGAAGCGAACACCTAGCAGCCAAAAAAAGAAAAGCATGTTTTTACTGTCCAATCTAAGAAAAAAAAGAGAAAACTGAGTATTGGGGCAATAGATATCATTCTTCAGAACAGTGCCTCTGTAACAAACTGGCTGGCCTTAAAATATTCCCTCCATGATGTCTGACATTCCCTATTACCAGTTTTAGTGCATGCTGGGGTCATTAATTGTGGCACAGTTATGCGACAAGTGAAAACAGGCTATTTAGCCTGAGCAAGCCACATGTAAATGGCATGACAGATATTCTAACCTTCTTCCCACCTCTTAAGAGAGAACATCACCCAATTTTTGTGAGATTTCTATTACATAGGTTACTTCTGTTGTATTCTATGACTTTCCTTCTTTCAAATGCGTAATCCCAAAGTCTAAATGCCACTATTCTCCACATCGATCAAAACAGGCAAGTTAGGAAAACTTTCAGATTTAAGCAAAGTAGGTTCTTTGTTTTAAATGCTATAACCTCCAACCATTGTTTTCTCCTACAGAAAGTATGCGGCATGATCACATAAAACACCTACCATCTTGCCTACCTTCTCTAGTTCTCCAACTTTTACCAGGGAAAAGAGACATAGCTCATTTCTCCTCTTTCTACCTTTGCAAGTACACAGGTACAAACTCCACATTCCCCCACATCAAGAAACATCTAATTAACATGTTAATTACCATATATGAAATATCACAAAATTACATCTCATGCGAGCATGGGCAAACTGCCAAATCATGCTCCCATTGTCCCTCAGCTGCACCACACCTTCTTGGGCTCTGGTTATTTGCCTTTTAGGCTGGATCTTTGAAATCAGCAAGCCAGCCCTACTCCACCCTCCACTCAAGGGCATTTTCTTCTTTGCATCACAGACATTAGGCAAAACAGCACATTTAGTATCTCCGCGGAGATTTAAGGCTCTCCTAGAGCACTTCCAACAGCTCAAACAAGCGCACCCCTCTGCCAGCTCAGATGGTGACTAAATCTTTCCGTTCTGCTCTTCAGGAGCAGTTAGAATTCGTGGAAGAAAAGGACAAGCTGCACCCCTGGCCCTACAACCCTGTCAATAAATTCACTGCCTCAGAGGTGAAGAAACGTTCCTGCAAACGCCCTGACATTACACCTGTATCCTAAAGGCTCTGCTGAGGGGTCATGATGGAAGTCACTATAGAGAGCCACAGAGATACTTGGCCTTCAAAGGAATCATAACCATCTTCCTGGTCCTTACAACCTCCCTGTCTCTGAGAAGAAAAAAGACTAAAAGAAGTAGTAGACTAGAAAGCAAGGACTACGAAAAACAAATTTGCAATGCAGAAAATTACGAGAGCATTCCAGCAAATTCACACAGTTCCCAAAGACAAAAACTAGCAGTTCAGGATTTGCCGCAAAGGTTTCCCTATATCATACTACACTACACGGCAGCAAGGTGGATGCCAATGTTACGTATATAATCTGTTCCCAAAAGAAAACTCTGCATCAATCCAGAAGCAACAGTTTGAATATACAATACCAAAACAGTTGTACCATCAAAGCTTACACTGTACGTTCAGCTCTGTAAGTAGCACAGACCTGGGGACTGTCTTCCAAAAGTGACTGAATTAGAAAATGTGAGATGAAAACACTCCTTTTCAGAGATCAGGATTTTACTATTATTAACGTAAAGATGTACAAATTCAGAAAATGAGATTACACTTCGAGTAGTGATTTGTTTAGTAGGATTTTAACACTGACTAGAGTCTTATAAAAAACGACAGCTCTGACCACTAAATGGAATATAAATTTCCAGATGTTGGATTCTTCAATTCAAATTCTTGTCAAACGGCACAGATTTGAAGGCCATCCTGCATTTATTCATGGTTTCTTTAGTCATATTTATTCTGTAGGATGACTACGTTCCTGTTTCTCAAACCATTTATATCCTAAATGAAGCTATTGATGTCTCAAGGACAATTTGCAAACATGCAAGGGTGTTCAGTAGCAAGTAAATCAGAAGGCCATACTGCTTAAGTATGAAAAAATCCTTAAACTGAAAACATTCTCCTCAACTGAGAAACTCTTGTGAAAGAAATAGTTACAGGAAAAAATGTGTTTATTGTACAGATACTTATCCAACATCAGCATTCTGAATGTTTTAACTCTAGAGTATTGCTTTCTTTCCCAGACTTATTTCCCAGACGACAACTATAATGTTTACATAAAACAGAGTATATTGTGTCGAAATATTATTTTGATTGCAAAAGAAAAGACCAATTCGCTGTTGGGCAGAAGCTCAGTTTTGCCATTATATTCTCCAACTTATAAAAGAGTTTTGTGGTTGGGGGGCAACCCCACATAATCATACCTATACTCTGAATACGGACAATGAAGCATTAACCCCTCACAGCTCACCTTAAATGAAATATTCTCTGAATTCAGAGCACTTCACTTTTCAAAATCCAAATAACTAACAGGACATGTCTACCTAAATTCTTCAGCCATCCAAAGTCACTCATGGCAGTCTGCTGCAGCCCTTACATCAACACAGCAGGAGGACCTGACTCATCACCAGGGCGCAGAGATTTCCACCTTCCAAGCAACAGGACTGACTTCGTTATCTGAAGTCTATTGTCTTAGAAAGCACACGTGTGACCAAAACTCCATATGGTTGAGCAAGCTGGAGGGGGAGCGTAACTCAGCCTGGGATGGGAAGGTCACAGCAAACATGTCAGCTTACAGGCTTTTCACATGCCACATCTGCTGCCATTGAGCATAAACATCATCTCTGAGAGTTCACATCCAATAGTTTCAGCAAGGATCTTTTTTTCCTCCACAACAGTCAAGGGGGGCGGGGGGGGGAAGAAGAACAAACAAACACCACCTTTCCCTGCAGTTTGTAGATAAATGAATCCTGAACAGGATTTCATGCAATAAAAGCCTTTTTCCAGACAGAGTTCTCTGTCTGCTTAGTTCCAGCCACCTGCAAACAATGCATGCATTAGGGCTTTCCAGAAGTCAGAAGACAGTTCCATAACGGGAAGCGGGCAGCCAAAACACAAGGAGAGCTGGGAGCCACCTCCCTAATGAATGACTAGGGCAAGTATTTTTATCATCTTTAAAAGCACATGCTGTTCAACTGACCGTTTGAAATATTTTATGAAGCTGTGTATCAAGTCTGCAGAAACGTCAACACCAAACATGAAAATCTTTGCAAAAAAAAAAAAAAGAAACAAAAAACATCATTCACAATGTTTTCTCTCTTATAAATGGCAGATACCGCAAAACATTGTCACTTGCATGGAATTACTGCCTGTCTGAACATTTGCATATGTAGACAAAAATCCACAAGGAGATCAAACTCGCAAGATACAGCGATTGCTCCACAACAAAACATGTCCAAACATGCACTCAGCACACCTGCACACGTATAATTAGTGTTACATGAAATGGCTACCAAATACATTGTCATCAGCAAGACCATAAAAGGTTCAGAAAACAAAGTTACATCTTCACCAGTTCCTCCACTCATGAGTCATGAAAATTAAGTAAAATTCCTCCAGGAGGCTGAAAAAGACCTTAGATAGCATGGCTTTATTTTCCCAAGTGCAACAGCATTCAAGTGGGAGACGACAGAGGAAAACACAATGAGGAATTGGACAAATGAGCAGCTGAGATCTGTAATTCACCAAGTAATGCCAAGTGCCCAACCTTCAGGCTATTTATTTACTTATTTATTTACTAAAAGGGGAGAGTATGAGTGCATTTTGGAAAACACTTGACAACTTAGTGCATTTCTACACTAAAAAAAAAAAACAAAAAAAAAACCTTAAAATCCAAATTCAAAATGCAGAGGGTAAGAATTCTGGCAAGATTTGCATCACACTCCTTTTATTGAGGTATAGACTGTTTTGTTCACCGTAGGCAAGCCGGGGTGAATCTTCAGCATCAAGAAGGATGGGATGAGCACACCAGGTCCCCAAAGAGGGAAGAGTTCAAGAATAACTTTACTATAGCTAGACACGGACGTGAAACGAATCCAAGTTTTGACAGAAAAAACAGCTGGCAGCAACTGTGGTGCAGAGGACTGCCTGTACCTACGTCACATATAGTTTCCAGAGAAAGCACCAGACAGCACAGCAGTGGGTAGCTAAACTAGATGCCCAAATTAAAAACAGTTT
>VYZV01029804.1:48957-72395 GCA_013401275.1 Pandion haliaetus
ATATAAAAAGGCGCAGGGCTTGCCCAAAGCTGCTCCCAAAGTCACTTCTCTAGACACAGCTTGCTCTTTTGTTCATACCATAAAATTACCCATGTATATGAAAAGACAAAACATTTTTGGCTTTAAGGGAAGAAGCTCGGGATGAAGACATGTCACCATTCCATTAATTTAATTTACTTGTTTGCTGCTTAGTGTCTGGTCAGAACTGTGCAAATAAAAAGCTCTATCACTACACCTTCTCTTTTTCATGTTACATTACACAAGACTCAAATCAGTTACAAAAGGAGTAAGTAGTGATCTATACAGGCAAGACGTGGAGGGAAAATGTTAGGTGTATTGCGCTTGCCTCCAGATGAAAAACTAATTCTGTAAAAGATGAAAATTTCACCCCTCTTATTTCACTAACCTTGCAGATATGAACCATGTCCACTATAGAAAGATCCTCAGGACTGACGGCAACCTATAGCAGCAATTAAAACCAAAAAAACCCTATAGCCAAATTATGTTGCACCAAAACATATTTTTGTAATCAAAACAGAGGAATTCATACCCAAGATACATTCCAGTTACAGACATATGAAAGTGATTAATAAAGGCAGGAAGGGAAATAAAATTTCCAGGTAAGTGAACACAAAGAATCATTTCTGTTGAGCCTCAAAGCTACATTTTCAAAATAGTATTTGTATCTAAGACAGTAGCTTGAAGGACTTCTGCTTCTTAAATATACACATTAAAACTCATTTTCTGCTAGGTCAATCATCATGATTACTAAGCCAGATAGAGACACAACCCTTCTCATGGGTCATCCAAGCTGCTAGTGATTAGATCTCAACCCTCCAGGAGGGCATTTCCAGTTGTCAATTCCCTCAGAGCAGGTTACACTGCTTGAGCACTACCTAGAGGCAACGGCCACCAGTCCTCAGGTGCTCAGGCTTTGCAACAGATAGATGAGTCTTTCCAAGACAGAGAAAACATTTCAGCTCTTCTTAAACCATAGTATCCTGCCTTATCTAGGTTCAAATCTCCTTAGGTTTTCCTCTAGGCCCTCAGCAAAGTTCATCTGAACAGAGGACCAAGTTCCCACACATGAGATTCAAGGGTGTAACACAGACATTTCCTTAGTTCATTATATTAACTACTCAAAAACTTGAGCTGAATGTCTAGAGCTTAGCCTCGTTCCTCCATAAAACATAGCAAAAGACTGCAGAAAGAAAAGAGAAACAGGTGCCAACAATACATTTTCATGCTTAACTAGCTAGTTCCCTAGACCTCGAGGAGGGTAGCCCTCCCCCTCAGGTGCAACCCTACCGAATCCCACGGGAAGAGCACTAACCATGCTCGGTAGACACACAGATGTGTTTTGTAAAAATAAATAAATAAATAAATAAATAAATAAAATAAAATAAATGGCCATGGGACAGAGGGGTGTTTGCAGATTCTTTTTAGCATTAGATTTTTTTACTTATAGAGGTAAAAGAAATAACAAAGGATGCACTACATCCAAGTAGTTCTATTTCTTTTCGCAAAGGTGCCGTATCTGCTGGAACAGGGGAACAGCTAGGCAAGAGGCACAACAGAAATTCGAAACTGTGCATTTTAAAACAACTGAAAGCATAAAGGAAAATAAGCCACAATAAAAGTACATTAATATTACCACAGAGCAAGAGTGTTTAACAGCAGACTGGAAGAAAGTCAGCTTTGTTCCAGAAAAGCTTGTAGGCTGAAGAGTTGAACGGACAAAAGCTTTGGAGAACAGTCACTCGGCTTGTAACTGAGCTTGTCCATTGGACCGGGCCTTTTTGACAGAGAGAGCGTACAACCTGGTATTTTAACAGAAAAAAAAGTATTAACAACATAAGTTATAGTGTTTTGTTCTCAGAGCACTGATGTGTTTCAAAGGCTGGAACTATGCAGCGTTCGCAGTCTGTTAGTCCACTTAAGCAACAAACTCAGCCCCATAACAGATTTCTAAGAACAGTGACCCACTGCCAAAATGGTATTTCAAAAAGTTTTTCTCAAGTCCTCGGTGACCTGGCAGCACGCTCCCTCCACTTGTTTGCAAAATGGTGGGATGTTTTTTTGAAGAAGCATTTCCTAAACAATCGTATTTTCATTTAAATCTGCGACAAGTTTCCTTATCAATTTTTTTGCTGTCCCATCATACCTACATTCAAATATTATTAATATTTTTCAAAGCATGTAACTCTTTCTAATGACTGACAAAATCACAGATTAAGACAAACAAGCAAAAATAAGGTGCTCTCCCTCTGCTTGGGAAGAGAGCCCAACTTGTGAGATTTGATACTTTATAGTCTAATTTTTCTTAAGGCTGAAATGCTGCAAATGCAACACAAGCTCCAGACTCTTCACCATGAATTCAATCATCGCTTCTAAGCCCACACGCATCAGCCTAATGGAGGAAACGCACAAATTTCAAAGCTAAATAACACTCACCAGCAGCAAAGTGGCTGAGAACCTACTCCTGGACACCACACACTACAACATCCTCCAAGGCCCAGGTCCGATATACAGTCCTGCTCAGTTTCATCCTGGATACTCAATTTTCCCTGCCAAATTAAACAAAGCTTTTTTTTTTTTTTTTCCCCTATTCAAGGACACGCAGTCCCAACCAGCCAGGTGTATACACAACAGCTGGAGAGAACTAGCTGGAGAGAAGCTGTAACAACCAGATCTATCTGAGAGCCAAAGCGTTCTCTCTGACCTACCTAATGAGCTGATAACCCTCACCTGCCCAGTCCTCTCAACTGAAGAGGCAACAACAGGACCTTTATTCAAAGGTGTGGGCAGTAGTAAAACCACAATCCATTTAATAATACTGTGATTTTTCCATCTCGGTAGATTATTTTTCCTTCCCACTGCTCCTTTCCCACAGAGGACAACCCCAGCATGAATGATTTACAGGACTTTCTGATTAGGCCTTGGCCTGCAATGGCCACATTGCTTCTGAGGGTCTGGATGTTTTCCCCTCTATTTTTATCCTGAAAGATGAGCAAACACACAGGAGGGAAAAGAACAACAAGGGGAGGAAACAAAAACAGAGTAAAAGGCATCCACAAAGAACAGGGTGGCTGCAAGAAGATCTGTCCATAGGTGCAAGCAGGTACGGAAAAACGACAACATGACATTGAGGTTGTCTGCCAACAATGACTGTTTAGAAAAAGAATTTGAGAATAGCATAAACCTAGCCACAGACTTCCCTTTCCAGTATCTTCTTTCCCAGTGAGATACCTAAAGGTGCACTTTGCATAGCAGGCATACATCAATCACAGACATACAGCAGGGGCCATTTTAAATGGCAGCCATTGTAGCTGCCCTCTCTTCTATCAAAGTCAAACCCAGAGGGCACAACCTCCACAGGAGCTGCTGGGATGGAGCACATGTGCCTACCTCAACTCATTGCAAAACACGATGGCTTAGTTTAAACTTGGCAAAGAAGATGGGTTTGACTTAGCAACAAGACAGATTTTGGGTGCTGATTAAAACTGAGAACTACGGTGGGTAGCAGCAACCACCAGCAGAGAGAGATGTTAAATTCCCTGAGCAGTAGTTTCTTAAACAATTCTGCCAGTATGTGCCCAAGCTCATTGGATCATGTATTTTACACTCACTAGATATTCCAGGAAAGCGTTCAACTGCTCGAAGTGTCTTAATTTGCCAACTCAAAAACATAAAGATTTTTTTAAAAGATGATCAAAACACACTGAACATGTCGTAACACGTCAGGAACAACTGTCATAGAACAACAGCAAATCTGGTCTGCAAACTCAGAAAAGTGGCATTAGGCCCAAAAGGAAACCCCATCAAACGTAAGCAAGTCATAAAAATTATCTCAAAAAGCCACAACCCACCTTATCAAAGCATTCAGCATATTGCCAAGATTCACACACTGTGGACTATCTCCCTCAAACAGCCAAGCCTCTGTTTTTTACGTTAACATGCTAAGTGCTGCAGTCATGACTGAAGTCGGTATTGCAAAACAAAAGCACTAAAGCCTATGTAAACTATACACATTAATTACGCAATGTTAAAAAAAAGCTGGAGAGGAAGAAGTACTGGGATGCAGCTCTTCTGTGCCATTCCAAAACACGTGTCCAAGCGCTCCCTGTCCAAAGCGAGGAGAGAGCACCTGGCCTGTACGCTACTGAAAAAAACCCATAGCGCTCCACGGCAGGTCGTCTCCCTTCCCTGCCCCCTTCGAAAAAAAGCTGTACCGATCAGAGAGAGACCTTCTGCCTCACTAAAGACTATGAAGTCGGTCTCAGTCTGAGTTAAGAACTGATATCAGCGTCCTAAGCTCTGCTCGTTAAAATTTGCAACATTTTTGCAATGAAGAGCTGGCAAGCACAAGGTAATTTTAGGAACAGCATACACCTGCATGCAGCCTGAGCAGTGGGTCTATTTTTCTTAATTGCAAGCAGGTGATTACACTTTACAGACCGTAGGGCAAACCCATCCTTTTTTCCAACTCCTTAAGATGGATTCAGATTCCATAAAATTCAATACTACGTTTCTAAAAGGCTTGTCATTAAAAAAGAAAAATATGAGGAAAAAACTTTCCAACATGATCTACCAGACAACTTCTCTAAAAATTACAAACCACTCTACTTATTTCTATTGTTTTTGTCCTGAAGACTGACAGAGACACTAATCACTGGTGTACTCTTTAATGACCGCTTACACAGTTTATCTAAGCTTAAAAATGACATATTTCCCCCTAACGATTAGAAGACAGAATCACTTCATTCAACAACAGCCTGTCACATCTCTTGTCACTGAAAAAAAAAATCCATGTAAATTCAGGAAAATTCTCATTTTTCTGAAATCCCATCTTCTAGTTCGCTAGCGCAATGCTCTACTTTTAATACAGAAAAAAAAAAACCAAAACAACAGTGGAACATCGACAGGACAAAGAAGGTAATGGAGCTAGTTAGTAATCCAAGCTGAAAAGACATGATTCAAGATGACAAACCGGCATCCTCCACAGAATGAGCTTGACACTTTTTATAGCTACTGACACAGTAATGAATGCTTTACTTCGGGTGGAGCTCAACGCAATGTTCTGCAGAGTATTTTCTTAAAAGAAAGCACTTCCCTGATCCTCATACAGAAGCAACTTTATCTACAAGCAGAAAAAAAAGCACTGACTTAGTTAATTAGGCCCTAGCTGTGGCAATTATCTTGAAGGGAAGGGAAAAGCAACCTTCTACTGGTTTTTTAAGCAGTTCTTTCTTAAGGGAAAGCTGTATCAGATGGGCCCCAAAGCACCTGTTTGCCTTAATTTTCTAATGTTTCCATTATTGAGCTGAATCCCAATAGAAAGGGGTTTTTTAAAGGTATACACTGCTCGGTAGCCTTTATGATACAGGATCTAGCGCTGCCCTAGCAGTAATTTTTATCTAACTGTGCCCTACAGAGTATATTTCAAATTTAAATCTCAGCGTATTCACTTAGAGCATTTATTTGCTTACTGTTATCACACCTAAAGATAACAGAAATTAAGCTCATTTTTGAGGTAGTCATTGAAAAATAAAACTGCTTTCTAAAAAGCTAAACGTGAAGATTTATTAATTCACAGCTCTCACTGAATTCAAGGTGAATTAATCAAAGATAGAGTCCTAACTAATCACTGCTGACTTAGGAAACTTTGCGCACGAGTNTTGGATTCTTTCTAAATCTTTAGTGAATGTCCTTTTTTTTTTTTTCTAGATGTTGTTAATGAGTCCTGTATTAACTGTTTTACCTTACTACTTTGACATGTACTGGAGTACATTTCTGTTGCAGAAAATTCCTGAGATTTTGAGAGCTGGCACACATTGTGCGTTCAGCTGAGTGGTTTCGTAAGCGCGGATTATACTAAGGAAAGCTTTCAAAAATGGACAGTTAGTGCTTAAGAAAAAAAAGCACCGTGGCTCAAGTGATCCGAGGGGCTTTTACGCTGTGTTATTGTGTGGATTACAACAGCCTTTATGGTTACATAATAATACCCATCCCGGGTCAGTCCAAAAGCCTACCTAGACCAGTATCAGAGATGTCAACCACCACCACACACTAAGAGAACTGGCCAAGAAAAAGGAACAGGGGTTTGGCCAACTCAGACATCAGACCGGGTCTTGGGTTAGGTTCTTCAGTCAACTGAAAGACTTAGCCGATTGTACTACATCAGAGGTAGGATTGGGAATGGCTTTATTCCCACTGCCGACAACATTTCCTGTCGGCTTAACTTCTTGATGGCAAACTTGTAAATGACCAGTGACTAATAACACCTCAGAGGAAAGGAAAGAGAACTCACTTTTTTTTTTTTTTTTTTTCCCCCCCTCACAAATGCCAAAACGCTCCCTGGAACAAACCAGCATTCTTCAGTAACAATTATCAGTAACCTTTATATTCCAACAAAGTCTTTCTACAGAAAAAAGAAATTTGGTTCTTGTTCTGTATTCTGTCTGGAGGAGTGCAAGGAGTAACTCTTCTGCAAAAAACATAAAACAAAAATAGCAATAAAAAATAGTCACCAGAAGCCTGAGCACGCTGAGCTGCCTGCAGAGACCAGGGTAGCGAGGATGTCTGTCTTCTGCCTCTGCTGCACCAAAAACAATGGCCGAGACCTCACAGTACTGAGCTCACAACCCACAGCCTCAGAGTACAGGAGGAATTATCCTGCTCTCAGCCAAAACAGAGACAGCAACGTAATAAGGGACAGGCCCACCCCCGTGAAAACCACACAATGGGGCTGCTGGGTAGCAAGTTTCTCAGGGTGCAAGTGGAGGAAGGTGGCTGCTCTGCATTCTAGCACAAGAGATAAGAGTATTTGAATACTGTAGCGCCCACATGGCAGCAGTTGGTCCTGACTCGATGCAAGGCTCTACGATGCATTTTAGCCGAGAGGCCCACGTGGGGCATCCTTCCCTATAAAACTTTGTCTAGGCTTCCCTTAGATGGGCACTGCGTACGGACCACTCCTTGAAAGCCTCCCAGGCAACGCAACTTTTCTGTTTTCCCAGCTTCTCCATCTTCTGCTTTCATCAGCAGGTTACAAAGTCATTGCAGCTGCCCCAAACAGAATTCTGCTCTGATCTGAGCCTAAATCCAAGAATGGGAAGACTCTACTTTCAGGCACGTGGAATAGCTGTCAGCATGCACTCACAAGTATCCTTTACAAACCCCTGTGAGATGCCCAGGGTCAAAACCTTCACTCACGCCGACTCTTCCTACTCCACCCTAAGGTCTCAAAAAAAGTGGCAGCTCCTGCTGTACATTTATGGAAAAGTCTTGCCTCCAAAAAAACATCTTTAAAAACCCCAAACACATCTCACGCTCAAGTCAAGAGAGCAAGAGTTCAACCAACATAGGAAAAAATTCAGAAGCAAACACGTAGTATTTATCCAGTGTTTTATTTAGCTGCCAACAATGTGCAACTCGGAGATTTTAAGAGCTCATAATTAAACCTCTCAAGTTTCGTTCATGTTTCAGAGTAAAGATTCTCCAATCAGGCACCTTTAAATTCAGTTCCTCTCAAAAGAAGAACAACTAACTCCATCCAGAAGTTATTTATAAACTATTTTGATCCCCCCTTGTTTAACTGAACTGGAATCCCCTGAGAAATATTGCATTTCTATTCTAAAAGGCATATGTGTATACTGCTTGTATTTACTGATCACTAACAGAGGGGAAAAAAAATCATCTTTCTGTACTCCTTTTAAACCTGTAAGAAAAGAAAGAGCCACCTATAGTTTATTCATTCTTCCAATATTTAGTTTGAACTAGGCAACTCAGTGATTCAAACCATTACACAGGAAACGAGACGGCTTTGAGTCGGTCTTTATCTTTCTATCAGATTCTTAAAACAACTGAAACGTAAAAGTGTAAAGATACACTTGAAGTATGTATGCTTCATACTGGAAACTCAAAAATTTAAGAATGCAAAAGATCCTTCTTTTTTTCATCAACCTCTTTTTTTTTTTTTTTTTTTTTTTTTTTTTTAAAAAAAGCAGTATAGTTCCATACGAACAGAAATCAATTCTTCTGAGTTTAGGTGGAAAATACACTCCCATACAACTGAGGAGACAAATGGAAAGGAGCCAAAGAGAAGATCCACAGCACGTTACTGGTTCGTCCTGGGAGACACTGATGACTCCTGTGATTAGAGGGAGTGGTAGCAGTATCTGTTTCCCACCTCTCAAGATGTAACCCAGCGCAGGCATCATCAAAGTCATTTACGAGGCTGTCTGTCAAGCAGGAAGTGGGATCTATTCAATCACATCAGTTATTCACACCTAAAGAATCCTCACGACATTTCTTGTAATCTGCTGCTTTACAAGTGAAATAAGGAAAGCGCTAAGGGAGGGAAACGCAGGTGGTCTCTAGTGCAGTCACTTCATTTCCCACAAATTTAGGAACAATAGTGCACCGACTACATTTTATAGCCCATTCAGAAAAGCTTATTACGCTCACATATCAATGAAAACAGACGTAAATTTTGTAATTTATCTGCTTCTAGACACAGAGTAATACTTTAGCTATTATTAAGATGACATTTATTGTTCAAAAGACTAAAACAACTTTCCAAAAATTGTAGTCAACTGCTGTCTAAGAGACAGTCATCTAAGCTCTCAAAATGCCCTGCTTTATTATCGCATTCTCTAGATTGCGACAGGCCAGTCTTTGTGCAGAAAATGCAGTTTTGACAGAGGTAAATAGCTAGCTCTGCGTCTAGACCGGTTTTCGAGCTTGGGTTTCGGAACAAGTATTCAACCCGCTTGGTTTCCTGACAGCAAATGAATCGGGTTCCTCAAAGAATTTAGATGGCGGTGTTTTCTTCTGAACACACAAGAAGGACCAATACCCTAACCACTGGGGTTTTAATGCCTCCTTATGTTTTCTCTGGTTCAATTTGTCTTTTAATGTCTGCTGAACAGTGGCACTGCTTCACCAGTGGCAGAGGAAGACGGCTCGGCTTCAAACCTGTCATGCAGGGCACTCTAAAGGGGAGAGACAACTGCCAAAACCTGAAATGTGTACAGAAGAATCTCATCTGTGTTTCCACTCCTCAAACAAGTACGCTGAAACACAGATGTCTGTCAGAATAAGGTACAGCACCTAATCTCAAGAAGAAAATTTCTGACTGTCATCTCAGAAAGGAAGGAATTGCCTAGACCAGAACACTGGGCAGGACCTCAGATAGCTTCTCTAGGTATTTCACATGGGCTAGCCCCAAATATTTCATCAAACACTCTCAGGCCAGGTGGCTCTGCTTGGCACGCTGACCGCCTTGGCTCCCAACACACACGGCTAAGCCCGCCGAGCACTGCACACCAAGCCAAAGTTAGCACAGGATTCTGCTGTGGATAGGAGGCTCGTACGCGTTAGGGCTTTCCTCACCACCATCAGCTCCACGCTTTCAAATTAAGCTCTGTATATGTAACTGTACATGAGAAACTGAGGGTTTGGGGCAATTGCCAAAATGCTGTCTCGATGCTTGAGGAATAGAAGCGAAGTGGAATGATTTCCCTCTACCGTTCTTATCCAAGTTTAGGGACACTTTTTTACTTTGCACTCCAAGTTAAGATGATTTATACTGACACTTCCAGTCACAGATTTCAAACAATCCTCGAAGAAGAACACAATTTGCAATAAATGAATGTTAACTGGCCAAAGAATAAGAGTTACAAGTAAGTGAAATTTGATATGGCATTTTCTACCCTTTTTTAGCCCGGCACATCAAACAGAGACAAAACCAGGAAAGAACGTTTCTTTATTTACGCAAAATGAGTTATCTCAGTTTTTAAAACCCTCACCACATCCAGGCAGCTACACTGCTCAAGCCATTGGCCAAATCCCTCTCAGTTTACTTTAAGGGAAATATCTTGAAAGCCTGATTCCCTGCCTTCAGAAGTTTTCCACAATACCAAAGATGAAGTACACTTTTGAGAACACAGTGCCAGAGTGCTGCATTAGTGTTTTATTTGAATAATTGGTATAGTTGATCACCCTACTAGATATGTAGGGGACTACACTACTGCCTCTTAAGTTAAATGGAAGAAATTGTATTACCACAACACTACATTAGGAACATGCATTAACACGGTCATTCAAGGAAAACAACATGATTCCCACATAAACCACAGCATAGCTAACCATATATGCGTGTGCCTATCTATATATTCAGCAAGTAAAATGCAAAGTTAAAAAACACCATCACCATTTAAGAGGCCAAAGCCATAGAACTGGTAACTGGTGCTGTCACCGCAGAACTGCAAGTCTGGTAATTCCTGAACATACCTGAAATTTTTACAAAGGTGTATTTTCAGCAGCCTCTTCGCAGACTACAAATGCACGTACACCGCTATTTCGAAACACACAATTCACAGACGCTCAGCTTGCAACGCACCGCTAAAACTCCAAACCGAGTCCCCTCGGCGGATTTAACACAGCAGTAGCTCACTTCGGGCTCGGCACCGCCGAACACATCGGCCAGGCCCGGCCAAGGGAGCGGGCAGATGCAACCGGCGCTACAAAAAGCCGCGTTACCCAGCGCTGCGCCCGGCGCTACCGCCGCTACCCCTTAGCCCCGCTCCCCGGCGCAGGGCTGGAGAGGACCCGTGTCCCCACAGCGGCTGGTGGGGGGCCCAAGGGAGAGGCTGGAGACAGCCAGTGCAAGACTCGCTGCAACAAAAGCGAGCGCCGCCGGCTCGAAGCCGTAACCTCCGGGCGCCGGGCCCCGAGCCGCCGGGAGCCGCCCCCGTAGCGACCCGGCGTCTCCCCCCGCACTCCTCCACTCACTTTTGGTGGCGGCGATCAGATTTTTCCCATCCTTGAGCAACTCCTTGATAAACTTATTGGTCTTCTCCAGTTCGGCCTCGTGGGCTCTCACCCGCTCCCTGAACCAGGGGCTGTCCAGGTAACAGTCGCTGAACTCCAGGGGCTGCAGTCCCATGGCTGCCGCCGCGCCGGGACTCGCCTCCCCGCGAACCTCTCCCGGTTACGCCACAGCAGCAGCAGCAGCAGCAGCAGCGACCTCCTCGGCAGTCCCCAGGGCGGTGAGGCGGGAGCCGCGGCCACAAAGACACAGCGGCGGCGGACTCCCCCCGCTCAGAGCTGGGCGCGGGCAGAGCCGAGCCGAGCCGCCCTACCCGCTGTGAGGGCCGGCGCGGCGGGGAGAGGGCGCTCCGCTCCCGGCAGCCCCGCCGCCCGCCTCTTCCTTCCCGCCCCGCGGCGGGGGCGGTTACGCAAGGCTGGGCGGCGAGGGCCCGCCTCTGCTGGCGGTCGCCGGGAGAACCGCCCGCTCGGCCGATACGGGCGTCCCCCTGCGGGGAGCGCGGGCAGGTACTCCCCTACCAGCCGCCGGTGTCCGTCCCCCCGTGTGTCCGTCCCCCCCGGGCGAAGTGCCCCTTGTCGGGGCGGTGGGGGTGCTGTGAGGGAGAGCCCGCACAGCGAACGCGGCGGCTTGTCGCAGCAGGCCGCGGGTTGCCTGTCCGGCAGGGCGGGGAAGGCGCCGGGTTTGAGCTGCCGCGGGTGGGTGATTCACCTCACGGAAACGTCGGTGGGCTTTAGGAAGGGGCAGAGCAGGCTGTCGGCACACGGGGTGCTTGAGCCAAAATCAGCCGCGGTGTCGGTGTGCGCTTTGTGGTGGTGGTGGTGGTGGTCTGCCGGCGGGGAAGGCTGGCGTTGCTCACCTGCCCCTGTCCTGCTCGTGTGTCTGACCGTGAAATACTGAGTAAAGTAGATACAGCCTCACTTTTATGTCTTCGTTTAATAAACTAATACAGTTCTCGAGAAGAAGTACTGCACGAAGAGCAAGACCTTGAGAAGACCGCTCAGTGCTGAATTGTTCTGGTTAAGAATGTTAGGAGACTCATGAAGAAAAGGGAAGAGGCTTGTGATTATGCTTGAATTTATAATTTAGCTGTAATTTCACGGGTTTAATGGTTTAACAGTAGTGCAATTCATAGTGCTTTGGTGGGACTTTTTGAGATGATTCGGGGTATATATTTTAGTCATGAATATGTGTCTAGATGTCTTCTTGGGGGGTAACTTCAATCTATTTCATTTTGTGTATTTTGGCAAATCTGGTGTAAGTTTCTGCTCCTTTTGGAGCAATGAGCTTTGGCATTACTTTAAATATAATATTGTTGGGCCCACAGTTAAGCCTAGTCTGCATTGGCCAGAGAAACAAAATAGTTGCCTTTTTTTGCATGTAGCTTACACTTTGAAGACTCACACTAAAAAAACAAACAAAAAAAAGCTACTTTTATCTTTCTTTTAAAAAGCAGCACCTAAGACACCTAGAGATGACCAAGATTAAGATAGCTGGCAGTGTTACTATCAACCTTCCTCTATGACCCCAGACACTGACCTGCAGAAGTCATGCATGGAAATAGGTGGGAATCTCATTTAAAATTACTCATGTTTGTAGAACAGTGTATCGGGTAGGATTCAATTTTGCAAACATTGAGGTTTTTTAATAACTGCTTCAGAAACCAGCCTGAGGGTGTGCGTTACCACCTGACAGCGGTCACTGAGCTCAAGCGAGCAAGCAGAGGATTTCGTGATCAAAGGCAAAGGCAATGTCCTCATTGCTCATGTAGTTGAGGAAAATAAAAAAATGCAATTGTGTAAAGAAAGGGGCGGCGAGAGGGGACTTGATACGGAGGCTCGTGAGTGATGATAGTTCCTGAAAGTAACCTTAAATAGGACTGTGGCCGGATCAGCTGGTATTTAAAAGTGCAGAGGATTTGTCTGAAATCACAGCAGGCCAGGAGGTGCTATTGAGAGCAGACCGTGAACGTTCAGCCTTTCAGCAAGTGTTCTACCTGACAGATCACATTATTTGCTGTGATACTTATTTTCCAATATTATTTAACTGAGAAGTTACTATGCTACTCAAAACTCTGTTTAAAAAGAATTTAAAAAAAAAAAGAAATAACAAACAATCCTTATCTCTGTTTAGATGACTGCAGCAGCATTTCAAGAGTAAGTATGCCTTCCATGACTAGTTTGTTTATTTGTCCTGTAGTTGTCTTCAGGATTAAAATTAGAATATTTTTCATGGTTGTTTATAGTTACTGCAATTTCTCTATTATAAGTCCACTGAAGCGCATGCATTGTGTGGGGTTGCTTGCATTCAAATTTAAAAAAAAAAAAAGAAGAAAAAAATCTGAATGTTTAGTTTAGCCCTGAGTTTTTTAGCTGGCAAAAAACCCACCAGGTCAAAAACTTAGATTTGTCCTACCATGACAGGCCCATTAGGGGAAATTGTTCTACTTTCCTCAATCATGCGAATTAAAAATGTATTCCGTTCTAGTTGCAGCTAAAAGGAGCAGCAGTAGTCCAACAGAAATACATGCATACACATAACACATTTTTCCCAGAATAAAAAAAGAGTTGATGTGTATTTACATAATAAGGCAAGGAAGCAAATTCACTTTTATGTTGATATTCTACACCGTTTATCCAGTATTGGTATCCAGACAACATACTGTATTCCTACCACCAAAATTATTAAATCTATCTTTTCCTAAACGTGACCCACCAGTGCAAACCACTGTTGGACCCGGAAATGGCAGAATTGTGATTTTTTAAAAAAAAAAAGACGACTTGAGATGGAAGACTGAAGAGAAATACTAACCCCTTAATTTAAATGGACGAAAATTACCTGTGTAATGAACAATAAAAGGAGTTGCACTTCCTTCACAAATTAAGGCTAGAAGTTTTTTTATATCAGCCGTTTACAAAATTCTCCTCTTTGCTGCTGTTTCCTACTCAAGGTCATCAAATTTGACAGCTGCCTTGTAGCCTCTTTCAAGAGACCATGACATGGATTGACTATGTGAAGCTCTGGCAACATCCTGTCCATATATCGTATATTACCTTTGCTTTGGTTATTTTCCTCGACGTTCATTGCAAGCACGGTTTCAGGATATACCCTCTTAAAATAGACATACACGAGCATGCTGTGTATTTTGTTCCATCTTACCTTCCTTATGTTCTGTCTGATCGCTTCAACATCCTGATTTTCGTGAAAGACAGTGCTCTGCTCTGCGGCCGATTGTGTCTCCAGTCTGTATGTTATGGAGAGATGGGTTAGAAATTAGTGAATCTAACTTTCAAGTTAGTGAATTCAACTTCCCAGTTCCATTGACATTTTGTTACAGAGCATTGATATCGGCTCCACCGTTTGCAACGCCCTGCTGTGTTGAGTTGTTGAAAACATCATTAGCAACAGCATCCTTCCAGGGTATTGTAGTGTCTTCTCTTGTCTAAGCACTTTTATCTCCGTTAGGAGAAAAGCCCTCTCATGGGTTTGTAGAAGGTTTATAGAATTTCCCTCTAACTCCCATCTTGCTCATGACTGTGACATCACTGTTGGCTTGCAAGATGTTAGGGGCCTTAAGCATACCTGAGGTACCACTAGGCTGCATGCTCCCTCTCCTCTCATCCATCAAGAGTGCAAATACAAACAGACTAGTCTCTGACCACCCGTGATGCAGGCCAACATTATTTATTCTACTGTCAACCAATTTGATGATTATTATGGGAATCATGTCTACATCTGCTAAGACGGGCATTCCTTTCTGGCACTCCTTTACGGCACAAGCTTTACCCAACAAATTATTTTAGTATGCAGCTGTGTGCTTTTTCAGTGTTGCAAACATGATATTCTGTGGCCATTTTTTTCCTGAAGTGTTCCATTTAGAAGTTGTGAGTGTGAGATTAACAAATATCCTCCCCAGCCTTTGAACTGAACTGACTCTTGTGAATTGCAAGGGTTTTACACTGACACTTTTGAGTAATCATCTTCCCTAAAATGGGTCAAATTAGCACACAGTACTGCTTAATTTATGCTTAAAAATAGGCACTATAAACCATTTATGCTATCCATCTGGCGTTTGCTCTGACCAGAAAAAAAATGCAGCTGAACAAGTCTGGAGAATCATGGAACTACAGAGATACTGGGTCACTACAGTATTTGGTACAGTCCAGCGCCTGTTACACCTCACTGTCTACAGATGATAATTGCCTGTACTTCTCTTTCCCTTTTGCGTGCTCTCTCTCTCCCCCCTCCCCTGTTGCTAATATTTTTTTCCCCCATACTATCATCCTCTAGCTGAGAAGCATAACTGAGCTAAACTCAGAGAAGTTTGTTCCCCATCTGTAACTCATTTAAAGTTCATAGCTTTTCTTTCAAAACTGAAGGAAGGCTTGGGTGCTTGTTGATACTAGTTGATTTAATAAGATATTACATCCTCCTTCAGAGCTCAGTTCACATGTAAAATATTTGATACATTAATATTTGCACGTCCTCAGGGACTTCATCCAGCCCAAGTGCTTTACCAGTTCTTATTTTAAGTTTTTCTAGCATGTCCTTCCTCTATCAGAAGTTGATTCTAGTGTCATTCAGGTTGCCTGTTCTCGGTTTTTTCCTTTGGCTCACTTCTCTCAAAATGTTTGTAGATTTCCCCCCTCTTATAATATTACAGAGCAGTAATTAAGCTTGCCATGGATTACAGTTTTAACTGCCACTGTATTTCATTTGGACTTGTGTTCCCCCTCCGTATGTGCTATTTTCATCTTGTTCAAAATGTTGGCCTGACATTTTTCAGTGGTACTCATTTGTTTCTCAAAAGTGAAGGCCTATACGATATCCTCAGCTGCGAAAGCCTGGAAGAGCTGCATTTGTGCTTCAGAGAAGGAAAGTAAAGATGAACAGCTTCCAAACATTTCATAATTAGTAAACAATGCCATGGCCTGTTCTTGTCCCAGAAGTAGGACAAGACTAAAAGAACTCTGCCTTTTTTAGCAAAGATCTGCACTCCATTCCCCTGCATGTGGTTGCTCCCCAGAGCAGGCAACCTGCCAGGCTCCACAGAGAAAGAAGGTAAGTGGCGGTGTACGCGTGGCAGGGAGCGAGATAAGGGACTGGAGATGTGGAGCAAAGCTCTGAATTTCGCGCCTCGCAATCTCTGTTGCTGCAGAGCAGATTTGTTAGTCAAAGGCCCGAGAGAAGCTAGGATTTGTTGATGACTTAAAACGAGGCGGTGTGAATGTTGTCCTCAGCTGTCATTCTTGGGACTTCCCGGCAGTGGAATTAAATTTTAGGAACGCCGTAAGTACAGGGCAGTCATAGGCAGTGCCTGCACAGCATGGAGTTCTTGGACTACATCTGGTAAACATTGAAGGTGGTAGTTCTTATCTGTAGAGCAGGTCTGAAAAGCATGGATTTAGCATTGCTGTGGGTCACTTCTCATCCTGTGGTCGTATGAGCTGAATTACCAGCTTTAAAAGATTGGATGTGGATGGAGAAAGAACGTGAAAATACCTTTATTCCACATGTGTATATAGACACGAAGAAACGGTAAGATAGTTTCTAGTCAATTCACCGTGTTTCACCTGAAAAGTAACAAGCTAAACTAGCATTAAAAAAACCCCAGTTTACAGAGTTTTGTCTGTACTTTTCTCAAACCTTTTCCTTACCAATAACGTTATGAATTTCTGTTAGTCGCATAGAGCCTCCTTCTTGTCACCTGTCAAAGCATTAGCTTTTCTGTATTACTCGTTTCTGGCATTCTGGGGGTTTTTTGGTTCTTAGACATGTACATCTCAGCTGTTCCTTGAAGCAAATAGACAAGTGAATGTCTACACCTTAAAACCGTAGAAAAAAGCTCGGGGCCGGAGAGGAAGCGGCCGGGCTGCCGACCGCCCCCTCAGGAGCCAGCCGCCGCCTCAGGGGCCGACCGCCAACAGCGCGCGCAGGCACCCGCGGCAGCGCCCTCACGCTCGGCTTCGCGCCCGCCGCTCTGCGCATGCGCCATGACTTCTGCCCGGCCCTAAAATGGCGGCGGCCAGCAGCGTGCGCGTCGGCCGTCCGGGAGCCCCGTTCCGTGTCGAGCAGGTGATGGCCCCGGGAGCCCCCGGCGCCTTGGCCCGGCCGCAGGGGAAGCCCCCGCTCCCCCTCACCCCATGCTACTCTGCTTTCCTTGAGCCCTGGCAGCCGCCCTGGGGCTCGCCCCGCCGGTGGGGCAGCGTCTGGAGGTAGCGCGGCCTGCGAGGCTTCCCGGCCGCGCCGCGCTCCCCGCCGGTCGGAGCCGGCCCCCCTCGTCCTCTCTGCCCCCGGGTCCCCAGATCTGTAGGGCAGTCGAGTTTGCACGGCCCTCCTGGTTTTGCGTGTCCCTGTGTAATTTACTGGTGCTCACCGGAGACGTGGCCGCTGCTTGTCTGGTTTTGGTTGGGTTTTTTTAAGATAAAAGGGAAAAAAAAAAAAGGCGCCTAGTTGT
The DNA here is from genome assembly GCA_013401275.1 of Pandion haliaetus. Lineage (NCBI taxonomy): Eukaryota > Metazoa > Chordata > Aves > Accipitriformes > Pandionidae > Pandion > Pandion haliaetus. The sequence continues at coordinate 66,246 of VYZV01029804.1, forward strand.
GATGGTGCTGTGTTTCTTGCAGTCCCTCTCCATGTAACGTGCACTTTCTTCAGCTTTAGGATACATCTGAAAATCCTGAAGGCAGTATTAGGCCCTCTTAGGTAAGCAAGCATTAAAAGTTAAAGTAACCAAAGCAGTTATAAAAATGTGCATATTGAGTCTGTTAAGTCTTTGACCTTTTCTCAAGGGGAAAAACAGTCGTATTGCCTTGTGTAAAATAAACTGTGAGCTCATGAGCTCTTTTTCTGGGATTCTTTGCTTTACGAAGAGAATTGTTGAAGGGGAAAAGTTTTAACCTGCAGATTTTGTGGTTGATTATGAAACTTACGAGTGCGTGAACGCCGATGTGCAAAAGTATTTGCTCAGAGACATCCTCAAATATGTACTGCAAAAATTAATTTTAAAAAGCAAAGAAGCGTAACCTGTTTCCAGGACCTGGTCTAACATAAACATGATGCGTGGTTGACGCTTGAATGGTGAACGCTCATCAGTGGCATAGAGATGAGTACGTTTTCAAATGCTTAGGATTTTGGGGGAGGGAGGATGTCGTTACTAATGGCAGTGAAAATTAAAATGTTTGATCTGTCAGCTTTGTGTGCAACCTTTTTGGCCTACAGTATACACAATTTTTTTGTTTGTTTTTGTTACAGGAAGAGCGAGTATTATGTCCTTCAGAATGCCCAACTCCAACGCTAAATTTCATTGTAACCATAGAGGTGGTCAGGAAGCCGGCAGGCGGGAGTTGGTTTCCAGGTCTTTGCAGAGTGCTCAGCATTGCCTGGAGGACCAGGACTTTGGAACTGCATATGCTCACTATCTCCTGGTACTAAATCTAGCTCCCGAGTTAAAAAGTAGTGTCAAAGTAAGTGCTCCTTGAATGGCTTGAAACAATTTCATGTACTGGATTTCTCTTGAGGCTTTGTGGCATGTTTTGTGCTTGTGATTTGTTCTATGTAACTGATTTTTCCTATTCAGTCTTCAAAAAAAAAAAAAAGCAGAAAACAGTAATAATGGAGACAGCCAGTGACTTGTTTAATAAGTTACGTGTGCCTATGGGAAGGGAATTGATACACTTTTCTTTTACTCTGTGTGTGTCAACTAAGCCTAATAAAACATAGGGCCTTGTTGGTATCGGCTTGTAATACAGCATGCAGTAATATACACGCAGGCCCTTAGTATACACTGCTGGGTGATGATACTCTGTGGACGTCCAAGAGCTTATTTCTGCTTCTTCAAGCGAGCCAACTAACTTGGGATGACAGCGCACTATCGCGTGCTGCTGCTTAGGGAAATGAGAGCGTTCAGGTGCGTGTCAGGATACCTCTAGATGTTTTCAGGGCTCAGTTCCCTACTTCTGGTAACTACCAGGAACTGAGTGGTATATGTTTTATTTTCTAGGAAACGTTTCAGTTTACTCTCTTCAAATGGGCGGAAGAGCTAGATTCTCTGGCACGCATTCAAGATCTGTTTAACTGTTACGAACAAGCACTTGAACTGTATCCGAATGATGAAGTGATATGTAATAGTATGGGAGAACATCTTTTCAGGTTTGTAGTAATGTATCTTCAGGTTTTGTAAGGTTCACGTTTAGTATTGTATGTTAATAAACGAGGCCTAACTCAGTAGAGCACATAAAATGTGCTTAAAAGAAGGAAATGCAAGCATATGTTTTCATGCGGTGTAGCGTGTACCGTTGAACTTCACGTTTGTCAGCTTAAAATACAGTAGCCAATGCTAAAATAAATGTTGATAGTCACAGCAAAAGTTAAAAAAAAAAAAAGTAAAAGCACTTTTACTGAAGTAAAAAGATGAAAGTAAAAGCACTGCATTCAAATGTTTTCTAACACTTTATTAAGGAATTACTAAACAAAAAAAGAGACCAAAATTGTTCACAGTCACCGTGTTAAACTGTTGTGGTTAACCTACAATTTTTGAAGTTCTTCCTTTCTTTCCTGTTAGATCCCCGAGAACTACTGTCTTTTAATTCTGGTCCTTCTTGAGGTCACATATAACAGACCTGTGAAGTGAAGGAGCTGGTTGAGTATATTCTCCTGTGTAGGGCGTTCTTAAATGGTGTGAGCTTATGCTTTCATATATTGGTGTAAAGCACTCTTTTCCCACTTTCTCCAAACAGTGCAAAACATGATGCTTTGCTGTTGCTTAGGGTTCTCAGGTCTTCTGAGACTGGAATTTTAAGATTGAGATCATAGGTCATGGATCCAGATAGATTTTTTTTTTTTTTTTTTTTTTTTAATTAAGTTTGGTTTTTGTGATTACTTTGTTTTAAGGAACAACTCTCCCAGCATTGTATTAAAATGTACATGTTTCCTGCATTTAATGGATTTTGGGTTTTTTTCAGTGCTGTCTGATTTGAGAGTATGTTACAGGTATCATAAAAACTTGCTTCAAGTTCACAATTTAGTTTCAAAATTGCCACTTAATGAAAGCGCTGGCAACTCAAAATTTGGTTGTTTTACAATATGTTCCAGTTAAATAGGGTAAAGTGGTTTGGGGGTGTGTAACATTCTCTTGACTTGAAGATCTGTGAGCCTAGATTGCAGAGTTGCTCCTGTCATGTTGTTGCAGCAAGTTCTTGTAAAACCTCTTCTAGTTTGTCAAAGGATGTAGTAGTGGGTGAAGACTGGTGCACACAGTGGTATTTTTGGACTATCTTTGCATTTTGAAGTGATTTGATGTAGAGCTGTAAATAGGGTTTGTTTTCATAAGGTAATACCAGTGTTTCTAAAGATAATCTTTCTAATGCAAAATATTTCCATTGTCTTTTCATTGATGTAAGACCTCTTTACAGACCCACAGATATTTACAGGTACTTGGCCACTGAATGCATGCTTTCTATTTATTTGTCACTTTTACTATTAGAATGGGCTTTAGAGATGAAGCAGCTGGATATTTTCATAAAGCTGTGAAGCTTAACCCAGACTTTGCTGATGCAAAGGAGAATTTTTACCGTGTTGCAAACTGGCTTGTGGAACGCTGGCACTTCATCATGCTCAACGATACGAAGAGGAACCTTACTTACCTAAAAGCAATTGAGAATGCCATCCACTCAGGGTGCAAATCTGTCCTTGATATTGGAACAGGAACAGGAATTTTGAGGTGTGTCATAAGTACATATTTAACATGAACTTAATAAAAATATTTGTTGTCTAACAAGTTAAATGTGGTTGCTAGTGAAAAAAGTAATTTACTGTCATGCCTTTATTCAGACAAGAAAGGAAACAAAGCTTTCGGAAGCGAGTGAGTGTGGAGGTTAGTGCCTAGTAGTACTTTTTGAGTCTTTTTTTTTATTGTTGTTTGTTGCAGAAGTTTATTGTGCCAATAACTGCTGTATAAATTGAATTACTCATGTTGGTGTTGGAGTTGTAATGTCACATGTCCTGTCTTTGAGTATTGAGCCTGATATGAAGAGTGGATTTACATGGCTGGGGGGGAGCATCCTTACGCGACCTGTTTGTTTGTTTTTTGGGTNTGATAGCATATCAAGAGGTTATCGATTTGTGCAGCATCAGTGTTCGCACAAGAGATACTAGTTCACTCCATTTTTAGACTTGAACTGTTTTCTTAGAAATGTGAAGCAGATGCAGAAATAGAACTTAAGAATACTCAGTGTTTTGTCATGCTTTACCTAAAATGATTTAAAGTGGAGGAGAAAAGCCCTGATTCTCGTTTTTCAGTATGTTTGCAAAGAAGGCAGGAGCATCTTTTGTCTATGCCTGTGAATTATCAAAAACCATGTATGAACTTGCCCGTGATGTGGTGGCAGCAAATAATATGGAAAGAGAGATCAAACTTCTGCATTTGAAGTCACTTGATATAGAAATTCCAAAGCACATACCTGAAAGGTAGGTTGCTGTGCTTTGTTATGATGCTATTTTTAATTTGCTTTTTTGATTTCAAGAAAATTGAAAATACCCTGGGACCTAAACAGGAAGTAAGTTTGCCTATGGTATTACCCATAAGGTATGTATGTTCTGTGTTTTTATAGAGCACTGCAGAAATGATAACATGTTCTTTAGGTCATACTAATGTCTGTGGTAGATCAACAATGTCGTAAGTTGAGGAGTCTAATTCTCTTATGGTGGGATCTTTGGGGCATATGCAATGATATTGCAGCAATAGGAAAAGAGAAGTTAGATTACTACATCATAAAAGTTGTTTTAGCACGCTTTTATGCTTAGCGGCTTGTGGCTTACTTCTGCAGCCTATGAATAGGACGGAGGTATGTAACGGGGCCTGCAAGGGAAGACTGTTTCTGGGATGTCTTACACCCCTGCAACTCCACGTCAACTTCTGTGTTTGTCAGAGAGATCAGGAGTTGCAGATTGTCTGCCTCTTCTGATCGGGGGGGGGAGTGAGGGAAAACCTCCCCTCCCCTCTGTGCCCTAAGGAGCGTGCTTCTGCGTTTGGAGGCGAGAAGGTGCCACGTGATGTGCATGGGTTCCTGGTGGTTTGCATCTGGAACGCTGGTGGTGGCTGGGCTGACTCGAGCTGTGAATGTCAGCACCCAGCAGTGGGAGGGATCCGTAGGGCTGTGAGTGCGGCTTTAGACATTGGGAGTACAATTCAGTGGAAGGGTGTTGCAGTTTGTCCTGTGAGAACAGGTTTTTGTGTTTGTCAAGCTTTTTGTTTGTATGTATACATCTGCCCTCCTGTCTGTATAGAAGAGACCCGTGTGCTTTGGAAAATTAAGTAGCTTATATTTTCAATATGACGTAGTAGCTTCTAAAGCATAGCAAAAGCTACTGGGACAGATCGGCAGCTTGGGATTGCTCTTGGCAAATCAGCATTTGATCAGTGTTTCAGCTTTCAGTATATGCGATCTAGGCTTTTTATGCCACCCAGCTCCTCCTTGCTCACGATCCCATTCAGCAGGGGCTCTTCAGGAGGATCTGTAAATTTTTAGCGAGTAGAAATCTGAGGGGGTTTTTGTTTGTCTTGGTATATGCGAAGGACTGGTTGATCGCTTCATCTCACCACTACTAGGGATGCAGATTAACTGTGGGAAGGAAATAACCTGTTTTGCTTTTAGTTACTAACATGTAATAAAGGGTCCGGTGATGGTACAGGCTCATAATCTAAAATGGTGAAGCTGCCATGGTTTAGCATGCCAGTCAAGCCTTGTCGAATTGTGTCAGCTAAGCTACAGTAACTGATCATACGTGTCCTCTTAGTGTATTGATGAGTTACTGGATGTCACCTGTCGGGAATAAATTGTTACTGTTCTGGAAATGTCTTGTGCCCTATTTTTTTTAACACACGTGCGTGGATGCATCTTGCCCAAGATTCAGACAAGATACATATTCTGCAGTATCGCTGACTGTGTGCCCAGGGTGAAATGTCTCCCTGTTTTGGCTAGATTCTTCCCCCACAATTTATTTATAAAGGCTGAACAAGAAGCTTTATGGTAAACTCTTGCTCATTATTTACTCTCTTCTACCTGCCTCTTGAATAACTTCCAACAACAATTCAAAACACATCATTTGTTGGAAGAATTAAATTGCCCATCTGTATTGAAACTTCAGAACACTGGTAGAATTTTTGCTCTGAGCTCACGTCGGTATGGTGGGTTTTTTTCTTTGAAGGAATGATTGCTAACAGGAATGTGTGTTACACGTTATATTTCATGGCGTTCTTTTTCTTATCTAGAGTTTCCTTGGTTGTCACAGAAACAGTTGATGCTGGCTTATTTGGAGAAGGAATTGTGGAGAGCTTGACGCATGCTTGGGAACATCTACTTTTACAACCAAAGGTAAGTGATGTGGGTACATACGTACGTATAAGTGGGATTCCTGTTTTGTTTGATGCATGTTCGTGCATATGTGTATGTGTCTGTGTGCGCATGTGCACACATTCACAGACATATGTGAATGAGGAACAACTGTCACGTAAATATTTCATACCTATTTATATTTTTAAAATGAGAGATCTGGGTTTCTTCTAGGAATCTGATTTTTGGCGAAAGGCAATGAGGCAGCTGCATACGTTGTACTTCTGCGAGCTGATGTTCTGAGTAGACAGATACTTTCAATGCAAGTTTCCCTGATGTAACCTTCCATCATACAGAGATGGTTCACTCTTGATTACTGTTCATTCCTTTTTTTTTCTTCTTTCTTCTCTTCCATTGTCTTC
>VYZV01029805.1:10634-26910 GCA_013401275.1 Pandion haliaetus
CCCGGGCCGAGCCGGCTCGTGAGGCGCCGCGAGCCTGGCCCACGTGGGGCGGGAAGCGGAAAGCGGGGTGCGGCAGCGGCAGCGGGTTCATTACCACCCTTTCCCCGGGAGCGGCTGTGTGACGAGGCGGGGGATTCCCGCTTCTCCCGCCCCAACGCACCGCTAGGGGAGTGTTTGTGCGTGTGCGAGGGAGAGAGGTCCTCTCAGAGGAGCTGGGCTCACGGTCCTGCCTGGGGAGAGCGCCCCAGGCCGGTGGGGGTGGTGGGCGCAGGCCCGCTCCGGGGGCTCCTCAGTCCTTCGGCGGTGTCTGCCGCCCCGCTGACCCGCCGGGCCGCAGCTGACCCGCCGGACCCCACTTGTTGCGCGGAGAGACTTTCCGTACTTGGTGCCAGCACTTCCCAGCGCCGGGAGCCTGTCCTTTCTCCGTCATGGAAAACGTTCAGAGAGGCCGCGCCAGGCCCGGGCACCCCATCCCCTCAGAGGACCCAGCCCTGACAGGGAGCCCTGTCCTCATCGCGCAGTACCGTCGGCTACACAGTCATTTTTAAGGAAACAACCTATTGACTATAGATCTGACCACTGATACTATTTCAAAAATAATTGAGATGAACGTAAAAATTAACTATTGCAGTGAGTTAGGCTGTTTCTTCACAGAAACTGGTGTAGCAATGGTTCTCTGTAAACTACCGTATCGGGGTACAAACTGTTCGCTCTACATGGCGGTTAGGAAATAACACATTTTCTCCCCAGTATTTTTTGCTGGGTCTCAATATTTCATCACAAATCCTCCAATGTTTGATACAGAGTTTCTAGAAAGAGCTGTTCCTGCAACAAACCTAGATTGCATTCACCAAAAAGACTAAGGATTTTATACCTACGAAGGAAAATTTGAAAATGTGATCCAAATGTTCCAAAAAGATCCCAAACCCCGAGGGGTATTAAAAAATATTCAAACTTTCTTCTGTATTTCCTATATTTTGATCTGGCAATACTGGTTCCAAAAATAGGTTTTGAGGAGGTAGCCCGTTACTTGAATGCACTTTAATTTTTTCAGGTTACTGTAAGACCCTTGGAGTCTGTCACTGAAACTATCGCAACAGAGCCTGATAAAGAATTTAAGAGCCAAAAAGCTATGCATATCTCCATAACCAGAAAATTTTCACTAGGCTTTACTACCCCTGTCTGCCTGCCCCTCCTCTAACTGACCCCATGAGCAGACCAGTAACCAACTTAACAATTAGGAGTACCTGCAAATTCTCACTCTACTCTATGACTTTTTGTTGTTCTGCTCTGGAAAAGTCACTCTGATTCTGTGCAGCAATCAATTTACTAGGTGGAAAATAACTAATATTGCTTCTCCTAAATGTCAATATCATTTGGATATCTGCAACTACCTTCTCTTTCAGCAACTCTCTTCAGCACCAATCGCTGACCACTAGACTAAATGTTTTATTATTCTCATTTTTATAAAATCCCTCTTAAACAATTCATTTAGTTAGATTGCATACGAAGGTTGTCATGCCAAATGCTATTCTTTACTTTTTTGCTTTCAACATTGTTATGTTTTTTAAAAAAAGTATCTGGTTGTAGTATTCTTTACTGATTGCTTGTGTTAAAGAAGAACTATGCTTGAAAGTAATATCAAGGACTTCAGAGATTTAGAATTGCTTATAACCATCTCTATAAATCCAGTGCATTTTTATATATTTACTCCATATATATATATATATATATCTCATTCCTGTAGATTCTAGCATGTTTAGTAGGCTTTGCACCATTGGAGGTTGGGGTTACAGTTGGTTTCTCTTGTACCGTATTGGGGATTTTTTTTGTCTTTTTTTCCCCCTTATAAATCTAAACACATCTTGTCCGGTTTTGTCTTGGTAGAAGTACTGATCTTTCTACTTCTTAGCAATTAGTAGGAAATCTGTCTTTCCATCTGATGTATCTATCTCACTGCCTGTCTTGCTTACCTCCTTTGCCTTTATAGTAATACCATCTTTGAACCTGTGTTTCTCTTTTGTAATATCCCTGCTTTCTCCTTCTTTCATGACACCTACCAGAATCCGTCTGATTAAGTGAGCTAATACTCATTCAGTTTATCCTCTGAGTTAGATGCTCTTCCATATAAGGGAGACTGAGGAGCGCGTGTTGAGTGTTTATAGCAGAAAAGACACTAGAACTGAGTTTGCAAATCTTGGTGAAATAAGGGATGTGACTTTATAGAGCAAAACTCTGGTCCCCCTGAAACCAGCAATAAAAGTGATAATTAATCAGTCAGGATTTTACCTAGAGCATTTAATTTTAGAAGGGAATAAAAAGATAACAAGAATCAGTGTGTTACTAATAAAATGCCATAGCATCCTCTTGCTCATTTGTTTGTTCAGCATGGTATTATACTTTCCTCTTCATGTAGCTTTGCCTTTTTATACTATTAGATTATTTTTAGTATGCTTTTGGATGCCTTGTAGAATGTCTACCGTATTTTGGATATTTTGACAGTATGAACAATATCTTGGTCATCTGTTTTCTCTGTTGCTAGAGTACGTCTTTGCTTTGTCTTTCTCATGTTTTAGAAGGTCAGAAAAAACTGTGGCCAAAAGCCACAGGACCTGTCAACTTCCTGCTGAAGTCCTGCATCACATATTTCAGAAGGCAGCTAAAATGCCCGGTAACAGGCAACCATTCAGTAAAACACCTCTAGCAAAACCTTTCACATTCAGTTGTTATATTATGAAGCATGAGGGCTTATATCCTCTAACCATTTTATTCTAACCAAAATTTAAGTGTAGATACTATTATTAGGTGTACAAAAGTTCCGTACTTTTTAAATCCTAGTAATCTTATTGCTGCAATAATATTTTGTTTTCCAAAGTAATTTCCTTTGCTCATTGATATATTTAGATGTTTCACTTTGGTTGTTTCCTTTTATTTCAAGAACAACTAATAAATAATAGTCTGTGTAGTTCAGCAGCAGTATGACTGGTGTATGCTTAGTGAAAGATTGCAGGAATTAGGAAGCACACAAAGATATTTTCTGCAGTACATTGTCCCAGATTGAGCCTGGAGCTGCTGGGGAAAAAAAATAGCATCCACATGCTCAGAGATTATCTTGTCCAAGAATTTGCCTGAGCACTTTTGGACATCTGCAGCATTCTAGGGCAACAAGTTAGGCAATTTAAGAAATCATTGTGTGAAAACTATTTTCTTTTGTTTCAAGCCTACTGCCTGATAATTTCCTTCAATGTCCATCAGTTCTTTTCTTAAAAAAATAGATGGGTAATTTTCCCTGTTCATGCAGTTCATGAATGCATATACCTTCATCATATCATCTTCAGTTATACTTCAAGAGTCCTAGTAAGTTTAATGTCTCCTCTATTAGAAGTCATTCCGTATTTTCAGTAATTTGTTTTGCCTTTTAGTATGCCTTTCCTAATCCTATTCTAGAAGACCACAATGGTCCTTATTATTCAAGTTACAAATCCAATGGCTATATAGGTGCATAATAAATGCTTTCTGGTTTATTTCTGGTTTTATATTCTTTTTTTTTTCCTTATAATACCAATCTCATTTGCATGTTTGAATGCTGCTAAGCCATGAGCTGATGTTTTCACAGAACCCTCCACAGCTTAATCACTTTTTGCTGTGTGGAAGTCATTCATTTAGATTCCAGGATTTTGCATGTAGAGTTTGGCTTATTTTCTCCTTTGCATATTACTTCCATTTTTCAGCACAAAATTTAACTTGCCATTTTATCATTCAATCACACAGTATCATGAGAGCTTTCCACAATTCTTCATGGTCAGCTTTTGTTTTTATTGCCATGAATAATTCAGCATCATCAGCAAACTTGGTCGCCTTGATAATCACTCTTTTTTCCAGATCATTTAAGAATATGCTGAACAGTGCAGGTCCCTGTGGTACACTATCAGTGACCTCCCTCCACTGTAAAAAATAGACCATTTTTTCTTGCCCTTCATTTAATATCTTTTAATAATCCAATATTAATAACTAATAATAACATATTAATATATCAAATAATATACTTGTTAATCCTGTATCAGCTTATGTCATGGTTTCTCTCAAGAGCTTTGGGCAGCAAATTTCAACAAATTCTTTTTTTGAAATTATATCATGTTGTTTTGATCAGGCTATGCTAAAACTCAAACTTAGTGACTCCTTCAAAGAAGATGATACTTTTTGCTATTAGATGCACTTACACAGTAACAACTCTTCGTTTGTCCCTATCACCAAACCAAATAGCCCTGTTTCTTTAGTTTCCTGTGTCATTGAATGGCATTGCTTAGTACAACAGATCCTCTAGTTATCATGGGAAAGGTTGATCATTCAGTTTACCAGTCTTTGTTATATTAAACCACGTTATTCTATCTTAAGCCAGTTCTCATCAACTTCATAAATTCCCCAGATGCCTTTGAGCAAAGTCCCAACATTTATTAGTAGCTATTCATCTTTTTGTGCTCCTGTAAACAATATCTTTAACATTTCTTCCCAGCAGTCTGTGTTGATTTACTTTGTTTTATTGAACTAAGTTTTGAAGCTATCAAGTAGCTCTTACAAGCTCAGTGCCCTAAATAGACGTCTCTTTTTCAAGTTCAGGTCAGAACTTGTCTTGCTGGTCTGAATCCCACAGGCTGCTCCCCAGAATTTTATTTCCAGCATCCTTGCTAGAAAGACAGCTTATCTTGGGCGGGATGGGAGTGTTACTGCTCTCTACCTTCTTAAACACCAAAACTTGTGACATAGCTCATACTGTACTTCAGTAAACATTCGTATGGGTCCCCAGGTCCATTCTTGACAACTAGATTTTTATTTGCCTACCCACTTTCCCTTTCTTGCTTGTACTATATCCACCTGGAAATTTATTTTCCAGAGTCAATTCACCTTTTTCTACCACTGTGATTAAATACACGTACATTTACTTTCTTCAGGGCTGGAGATAAGTTTTACTTTTTATTACAAACATTGTATGCCAGTGGTGATTGCAAACATCTTTCATACTACAGGGTTTTCTTGTTTTTTGCGTCGGCTGATTGGTAGTGGAGTGAAGATCATGTTGTGGGTCATGTACAGCCAGGGCTTCAGATCTGGGAAGGGTGTACTCTATTCTGTCATGGAAAAGAAGTGAAATGAATGTTGGTTGGTTTTTTTTTTTTCCTGAATGCAAAGATGTCTGTTGAGGTTATAAGACAAAGGGTAGGAAGTTCTCTGCTTCTTGACCTAAAAAAATGTATAGATCTTTCTGTTGTCACAAACAGGTGTCTAAGTGCTGGCCTGGCACTCTCCAAGACACAGGTGAAATATTCCACCACTACAGCTATGATTGCTTTCCAAGTATGTTAGTAAAGTAATTTAATTGGTTGTGAGAACCTAGTTTTCAGCTGACTGGCTGACCAGTAGTGATGAGGACTGCTCCCTTAATGATGCGTGCTTTTACCAGCCTCGATCTTTACATTGCAGGCAGCATAGCTGTCCCACCTACCGGACAGTCATACAACCCATTAAAAAATTTTTAAGCACAATACTTTTTAAATCATTATTTAATGTTTATTTTTACGTGTGGGTTCCATAAAAGACCCACAGTCAGGAAAGACTAGCTTTAATACTTGAGACTCCCTCATTATTACAATAGCTTTTGCCAATCAGTATTGCAGGTAACAAGGTTCTCCGCTTAAGGCTCTGACAAAGTATAAATTTAGGGACTTCAAGATGATTTTTATTTTTGAGCTGAAGTGAAGATGCCTGAATTTTGGCTAAGGTACACTTATATAAGGGTATGGCTAATGTAACTGAGCGCAAGCATTTAGCCCAGTGACTCCCTGGAAAGCTGTTGCTTTGTGCGAATTTGTATCCAGTCTGGCATAATGTCTCAGCAGGTAGGTGGTGACTGGTGGCTGAGACATGGCAATGATTAACCTACTCAACCAATATGCCTGCTTTGCGGGTTGGGGGGGGATGACTTTTCTTTAGTTCCAGTGCAAAATCAAGCAAAGCACTGCTGCGGGTGACCTAAACTCATCTGGTTTGACTTTGCACTGAAGCTATGTAGACAGTCTCACAGTCTTTTTTTTATCAGAGAGCCCCAAGACCCCACACCTCCTGCCTCCAGCTGCTCATTTGCAGTCTGAGAGCCCTTCCTGCTCTGTACCCTGCAAACCAGAGGTTTAAGCTACAGCCTGAGTAAATATCCCAAAACTAGGCTTCGATATAAGCTTAAGGGGCCGCTTAGATGTATTTTGACTCACCCTCTGTCTAACTCACAGGACAACATCGGACAGAAGACTATGTAACATACATAGTGACCCCAGTCTTCTACAAGGTCTGAGGTTGCCTAGTTTTACAGACATGGCAATTATGATTACTAAAAAGGTGACAAAAAAGAAATGGAGAAAACATACATTTTTTTAAAAAACTCAACACCAGCAAGGAAAAGACTCCAAATCTCCAATAACATAGTAAATTAAAGCAATACATTCTCAAACAAAGAAAGAAAACTCACAGCAATTTCAAAGAATGTTCTTTGCACAGCTGGACTGAAATGGGACTTCTGCTATTGATTTCAGGAATACCAGAACTTGAACTCTGAACTCAAATAATTTAAAAGGAGTAAAAAGTGTCTCACAGTAATTTTTAAAAGGTCATGTAAGTGACAGATGAGCTCACCTTTGCACTTTACTCTTTGATGTTAGAAAATGGGATCATTTTTGTACAATTTTTCCAAAACTGTGCTCTCATAACATCCCATCCTACAGAGGTTCTTCCAAACCCTTTTGCACCTTATGTAGGAACAGCATTATATTCCTGGGCATTTTTAATAGGGATTATTTTATGGACTCCTACAAGACTGTATAATTTATCAAAAAGAATACCATAGCGGAAAAATATTTTCAAATGGATGCTGTCCATGGTGGTGAACGATATTCAAAATGAAAACCTTTCAAGTGTTACAGAAAAAGGTCTTCAAACAGGACACCCCAGAAATGTGACTGTTTTTTTAAAAAATAAGAATCTTCAAAGCAGGCACCTCTTTCTCTGAGGAAATCCTCAAAGGGGCATTCCTCCAGAGTGAGAATCTTTGAAAATGAAATCTCTTAACTGATATGAAAACTTTGAAAGCAACAAACCATTCCTAAAATTGAAGGCAGTATTTCCTTGGCAGAGCATAGGATGTTCTTAAAGGGAGAAATGACTGCACCATTGTGCATTGTGCATAGACATTATCAACCCCTACTCCCTTACAAGAAGGAATAAAAATTTTTTAAAACGTTTTATTGTAATCACAAAGTTATTAAACTACATTATTACAATATTTTAACAAAAAAAAGTATTGGTGGCAGTATACTCTCTTAGCACTGGACAGGCAGTTTCATACACACTGCTGACTTGAAAACAGCTTCTTCATTTTAAAAGATTTAAGTAAGAAAGTCCATGGAGTGGAGCTTGTTGAAAATATTTCTGTGAATTGTATTCCCATGGAGTAGTACTTTTTTTGTAAAAGTAAGACTTTTCACAGAAAATGCCAGCTGTGCAGTATATTTTCCAGTGCAGAATAGTGTGGTTTTGGGAATCTGGACTATTTTTATGGGATGGGAATCCATTTTCAATTTTTTTCCAACTAGCACAGTCCATGGAGTCATTTCTGGTTAAAAGCTTTACAGAGAAGTGATGTAGATGCATGGATGTAACAGCAAAGCAAATTAAATACACTATATATGAGCTAGAAAGGAAACAGTGAAAAGACAATTTGTTTGTTGTGCCACGCTGAAACGTCATGACCTTTAAGATGACTGCTGTTGGGGCATGTCTTTGAGCAATCCAAGGAGAAGGATCTATAGTACCATTTAAAGAGGCTGACTGCTGTGGCCCTAGACTAGCTATTGGAGTGTGAGTGAACTGCAGCTGACCTAAAGCCAAGGGCAAGCCAAAATTATTTTGGGGGGCAAGTCATTGGAGTTTAAAGCAGCCTGGAGAGACACAGTCTCTTTTGAACTGAGAAATTCAGAAATTAGAAGATAAAATACTTATTTGCCCACCTGAGTGGCTACTTTCTCTCTTACCTGTGAGGCTCACGGAAGCAGCGTTCTAGTCAGCTTCTGCTCCTGGCTGTGCGAACCTACAATGGTGCCAACTACCTTCACACAGTTTCTACATTCAACAATACAGTGGCTATCAAACAAAATGGCGTCTCCCCCACTCTTCCTTATTATTTTCACATGCTGTCCTCACACGCTCCTCACTTCAGGATTTGGGTATCCTAAACACCCTTAGGAAAATGCAGCTAAGGTGATGTATTGTGGCATTCTGGTTTTTGATTGCTTTACTGCACATACTCTTCCCACTTGTCTGTCTAGCAGCAGTTTAACTGGGATCACTTAAAAATCCTGTATTAAATATTCTAGCTAAAATTATTCTTGCAGATTTCACAGAACTGGGATTTCTGTAGTGTGCAGTAGCGGGAGATCCAATATGTATACATAGGAGGTAAATTTGACTGAAATGGTGTACCTATACAACAGAGTTCTTTAATGATAGCTTATAACCGGGATCTGGTTTTGAGTTTTAGAAAGGCATAGACAACCACAAAAAGTAGAAGTTGCTGGTGCACTAGGAGGTAGACATGAATAATGTTTTTGCTAATATCAGAAAAAAAATTGAGCTTGCGAGGACCAATTACAGTGTTCAGTTGCTATTACTGTCTTTTCAGTCACTGAATAAATACAGTAAATGCAGCTGGCAATGCTTAGAGAATCTAAGTAAAACCTACAAATACCTTGTGAGACCATTTGAAGACAATCTTCCCAAAATAGCTGCGCATAAAAGCTTTTCTGTAGCACTGCCTCTCAAAACACCAAAACTCCTGAACTAGGCTGCAGGCTTCCTCCGCCACCCACAAAGCCAGCGTTGATGCAGTGTCCTGCCTTTCTGGGCACTGAAGCGGAGAGTAGCCCATGCTGCCGGTGCCGGCAGCATTCTCCCACCTCCTACAGCCAACATGCAGCCCCCAGACAGCCCCAGAGCTGCTGTAGTCTGGGTCCTTAACTGCAGCCACTGTTGAGTTTTTCTGTATCTAAAACTCTCCCAGAATTGTACCCAGCGCTTTACATCAATCCATGAGAAAATACTAAAGCCTCTTCCCAGGCTTTTGCTCAAGCTCGGACTGGTGAATTTGCTCCCACACTCCAAACAAGATTTTGGGAGGGGTGGGTGTCACTGCAGCTCTGGTATGGCACAGCTGGTCTGGTGAGCGTGAGGCTGCGGTGTCATGAGCATGAATGCCTGAGTAATCTTAAGACGAGACTTCACCATCACAAGTAGAACTAGTGACTTCTGCTGTGCCTTAGGATACAAGGCTAAAAAAGCACCAGAAAGCAATTCATAAACTAATGATTTGGGGTGGGGTTTTTTTCTATTCCTCATGCTCCACAGCAATTTCGTGCTATGTTAGCTGTAATTTAAAGCTGACCTGCTACAGCGAACAAAAATCTCACTTATGGCAAAGTAGGGACAACAGATCGGGGCACATCAGTAATTTTCCTTGTCAAACCTAACTCTTCTTGTCTTTGTAATTTGGAAATAATAGAAAAATCCAAATGTTTCTGAGGTCGCAAATATTCCTCTCTAGACTAAATGGTATTTTCCATTTGAAAATTGTCATTTGCTCTATATACCATACAACACAGATACAGTTTCCTTTCTTATGTAGCATAAACAGTTTCAGAAACTTTATGTGGTAAAAGGTACTCACTCTGGAAATCTGAAAATGGGTTCTGAATAGAAGAGCAACAGATTGGAAATGGAAATCAGAAATAATCCTGTTCTTAAATTCATTATGTTTCCAGAATAGATTTTGTTGGGTTTTTTTTAATTTCAGTTTGCCATCCCCAAAACTAATGGACTTTATAGTTTTGAGAGTAATCTTCTGTGTAGTCTGCTGTCCTTTAGGAGTGCTGATGTAGCTGGAGAACAAGAGCAGCTTGTCATGCTGCATTACTAACTGTCTGCTTGCAAACTTCAGAAAATTTCTGGCCACTTGTGACATAGTATCTCATTAACCTTTTGCAATATCTGAACCCAACAAAGATATCTGCATTTTGAGAATAAACAGCAGCTATCATCTCAAGTCCCCCCATGAACAGCAGCAACTTTTAACAAATGCCATCAGCAGTATGAGATGCAGTCTAGTGATATGTTGACTCTTCACGACTTGGACCACAGCAATCGTCTTTATGACAAACTTAAAAGTCTATAGTTCTTTACTTATTTCTTAGTTCAGATATCAGTCCAACACTGTGCTTGCTGTCTGATGGGGTGACTTAGCAGATGTAAAATATGATTTTAAAAGGGCAAAACTGATAATTTACAACCTTTATAGGCACAGAGTGTGTAAAGTAGAAGTCATCATCCTGTGATAATTAATCAAAATACTGTATTGCTGTGGTCGTGGTGCAGGTTTTCAAAGGGATTGGAGTGTCAGGGGAGTCACATCCCTCCTGCTTTCTGCACAGGGGCAGGCAGAGTTAACCCTTGGCCTTGGGGCACAGGAACTCGCTGGCATGAGTGAGAAGGGATCAAGGCCACTGACACATACAAATGCTCATCAGGACGAACAGTATTTTCTGAATGGCACAAAATACCTCCCAGCACCAACCCAACCTGAGGCACTGCAGCTCCCTCCAATTAAAGACATGCACTGCTGAACAAAATATGGCTCTGCACAAACATTGTCCTAAAAGCTGCAGACTCTGTTTACATATCTCTAGACTCCTTTTTCAGCTCTGTGGTGCGTTGACCCTGGCTGGACGCCAGGTGCCCACCAAAGCCATTCTATCACTCCCCCCCCTCAGATGGACACGGGAGAGAAAATATAACAAAGGGCTCGTGGGTTGAGATAAGGACAGGGAGAGATGACTCAACCAATTACTGTCACGGGCAAAACAGACTCAACTTGGGGAAAATTAACTTAATTTATTGCCAACCAACCAGAGTAGGGTAATGAGAAATAAAACCAAATCTCAAAACACCTTCCCTCCACCCCTCCCTTCTTCACTCTCGGATTCACTACCTACCCCCGCCAGCAGTGCAGGGGGATGGGGAATGGTGGTTACGATCAGTTTATCACACATTGTTTCTGCTGCTTCATCCTCTCCAGGGGCAGGACTCATCACATTCATCCCCTGCTCCAGCATGGGGTCCCTCCCACGGGAGACAGTCCTCCACGAACTTCTCCAACATGGGTCCTTCCCACAGGCTGTAGTTCTTCATGAACTGCTCCAGTGTGGGTCCCTTCCACGGCGTGGGCGTGCAGTCCTTCAGGAGCACACTGCTCCAGCGTGGGTCCCCTGCAGGCTCACAAGTCCTGCCAGAAAACCTGCTCACACGTGGGCTTCTCTCTCCACAGATCCACAGGTCGTGCCAGGAGCCTGCTCCAGTGCAGGCTTCCCATGGGGTCACAGCCTCCTTCAGGGACCCACCTGCTCCGGTGTGGGGTCCTCCATGGGCTGCAGGTGGATATCTGCTCCACATTGGACCTCCATGGACTGCAGGGGGATAGCCTGCCTCACCACGGCCTTCACCACGGGCTGCAGGGGAATCTCTGCTCTGGCACCTGGAGCACCTCCTCCCCCTCCTTCTTCACTGACTTTGGTGTCTGCAGGATTGTTTCTCTTACATGTTCTCACTCCTCTCTCCGGCTGCCATTTCTGTGCCCCCACAACTTTTTTTCCCTTCTTAAATATGTTATCACAAAGGCAATACCACTATCACTGATGGGCTCGGCCTTGCCCGGCGGCCGGTCCATCTTAGAGTTGGCTGGTATTGGCTCTATCAGACATAGGGGAAGCTTATAGCAGCTTCTCATCAGAAGCCACCCCTGTAACCCCCCCGCGCCCCGCTACCAAAACCTTGTCACACAAACCCAATACAAGCTCCATATTATTATTTTAGTTCAGACACAATTGCGCTGTGCTGATTTTCATTCTTAGTTGTATTTACATTTAAAAGCGTTGCTGAGATCATCCCAGACTTAAAGCTTAGGGACCACCAGACCTAAACCTTAAAAACTCTGGCTTTTGATTGTCTAACAGTGCTAAAGGCATGTCCTTAATCGTAGAGAAACAACAAGCATGCATACTCAGTTGAAAAGGAAAACTTTTAGTATACAACATATTCTTATTCAGATACCACATGGTTTTTTACTGGTAAACAGTAGAATAAAACACCAGGCTATCATTATAGTATCCAAGATACATCTGCTCCTCAGCTTGCTTCTTACTTGCAGCATGCTTCCTCAGCCTGTCACTTTTGGAATTAGATGTGACGCCTTATGCAGTGCCCTGTTAAAACCATACTCAGTTGGACAACGCATTAATAGTGCGGGTTGAGAGTAACAAAAATACAAAGCCAACAACAACTTCAGAACTCATTTTCACACTCTTCTGCGTTCTTCACTTTGAGTTGGTTTTGCTCTATTATTTTCATACAGACACAAGTAAAACAGAGCAGGCTGGGGTTCCCTAGAATTAACAAGTTAATAGCATTCATGTGTTAGGGCTTATTCTTCTTGAAACAAAGTAGTCTGAGTATTAGCTAAAGTTAAGGTGCTCAGGCACATACAGCGAAGGCTTGACTGGAGCACTATTCTAGAGAGGTTTGCAACAAGATGTGAAGATTTAATAATACATTGCACTTAGATGTCATAATCACCTTTCATCCAGAGATCACAAATGCTGTACCAGTATAAATTAAGTCTCACAAGTCCTCTATAAGACATATAATAATAATAATTATTATATGTTTTTATTGTTGGACAAACTGATTCATTTCAAGTCACAGATCAGCAGCATGACAGCAGAGGAAGAAAAAGAGGTTTAGGGTGGAGTCCTGAGTCTCTCATTGTAACCACAATGGTACCTTCAAAACCGTAATACGCACAGTGGGATTCTTTAGTAACAGGACAGTCATATCTTTGAATTTCATATCTGCAACAATAAAATACTCCACAAAGAAACAAATTAAAATGCAAATTTTATGAGACTTACAAAAATTGTATTTTGAATTCCCAAGTATTCGAGAATGCATAGATTCTGATCGGCTACAGACTCCTTCCTCTGTGATGGTATTACACTCTATATGCTCAGCTTTCAGTGAAAAATGCAATGATTCCAGCTGTTATGGTCAGAAAGATAATTTGTAAACCGTTTCACTCCTGGAGGTACAGACAACCTGACATATTAGCTGTCTGAGATATGTGAGCTGCCTTACTAACTGAAGCTGAAACATCAGCCTAGCGATACAAGTACCAAGATTTTTAACTGCTTTAGTGACTATCAGAGTGTCTCTAAAAGGTAGGACATGAAATTAAACACCCCAAACCTATTACCATCCTAAAAACATTGATTACTATCATGCATAGTGTCTATCAAGAGCCAATAATAAGCCACAAGCATTAATCTCCATTACAGGCTTGTATAAAGTATGACACATTTATAGATTCAGTGCAGATTTGGACATTATCTTACCAAGAAAGTATATCACTTCTCAGTGGTCAATGACTTTTAAGTAGCCTCATTAAGTACAGGGGATTTTGGCGCCAAGTCTACCAAAGGGAAATAAGCAGCTCCGAAAATGTAGGGGCCTTTAATCATCCAGAAAGAGAACTTTGAAATTGCCTCCTAAATTAGCTAAGAATAATACATGAGGCAAAGCAGAGGGGAGAGAAGATTTGATTTTGAATGACCCGCTGAGCAATCCACCAGACAGAGAAGAAGGAAGACGAGGAAGCCGGCTGGCATGTGTCTTAGCTGGTGACTCTCTGCCATCCTGCAGCCTGGGGACTGAGGGAGGGCATTTCCCGACAGTGTGGATTCGTTAGCCGCCCGCAGCCTATCAGCTGCATATAGAGATGAGAAGATAAGAAGGACAAGCTATTAAATTTGATTTTCAGATAAGTGTACTTCTCTTCCTATATTTGCCATTGTAACTTAGTCTATTTTGGATTTTGTAAAGATATACTTCACTTTAACATGGCTTCAGTTAAGAGTAAGATTTCAAGCTTAGTGGCTAAAATCATACCATTCCATCTCCTTAGCTGTAATGATCCCTTAAATCCAGGTTACTGGAACCCTTTTGCAGTGCCTACTCTCCATTTCCCTGGGTATTGAAAGGTAAGCTGCACAGTTTAGGAGATGGTGATGCAAGAAGTACTTCTGGATACCGTGCATGAGCCATGCAGACAGCAGAACATGCAGAAAGGAGAGAGAAGAGTGCTGGAAAAGAGCTATGTTCTTCTTTATTCTCTACATTTGCAATTGTCATAGCTTATTAATAAAAGCATGCAGATTTTAGTGAAGCTGAAAGTAGTGTAGAATTTCCAGCAGAGCAGCACCAGCTCCACAGATCTGGCTGTAGAATTTAAGTTGTTCTTAATTCTGGATACATAGGACCTTTAATAAATGTCACAAGAGTAAACGTAGTTTGAAGACAGGGAAAGCTGCTCTTATGTCCAGGTTTTTACTTAATTTAAATGTAATTGGACTAGCAGAAATTCTAACATGACTTGTAACTGAAAAACATTATACACTGTATTAATTCACCCTTCATGAAAATTTTAACAAAAACTAGAAAACGGAACTCCTGAAAAGACCAAAGAAAGCAATTACAGAAGCCCCTCTGTGAAACTGTTACATTTATGCAATAAGATGTCTGATCAGGTGAGAGGGGAAGCTGGGGAACAGTAACTTCTCACAGTATTCTTTCACAACCTGGTAGACCTGCCAGAAGAAATTCCTGGCTGATGTAATGCTGACCATAGCTGCGATGCAGCAAGCTTTTAGTTACATACTTATCCCCTGAGTCACACTCTGTGGCAGTCTTTCACATTACTGTCTTGCCCCAGCCTACATCCTTATAAAGAAAGACGCAGTACTTAAGTATATCATCAATAGCAGCATGACATTAAGAGGGTCAATCCCTGGCTTGTTGTGCACCACCTTCCTCCCAGACCAGCACAAGTCCTTCTTTTTCTCTGAGCACCTTTCATTTAATGTGATATAAAAAGAAGAAAATAGCTTGTATAAACACTGTATCAGGGTTATCAGAATGAGTGTGCATGGATGAGAACATAAGCAAATACATAAACATTTATTTTGCCTTTTTTCTATGTACTTTTAAACACATCAGTGCTGATAACATAATAGCCAAGGTATTATAAGCAAGGGTCTAGAATACCATTTTTATATGAGGAAGAAAGACAAGAAAAATTTTTTTTTTAAGTCAAACAGGGCAGTTGGTGACCTGCAAAAAATTAAAGTATTTACAAATAAGCATAGGTCAAGAGTGTATATTACCCATCTTTGCATTAGAGACAGCAGCTGAAGCTGCAGTGACAGTACTGGGGGGAAGCCCAGGCTCATGGTCCAGGAGGGGTCTTTCCAAAGCCCTTGGCACAGGAAAGAACCAGTCAGGCTTGGAGAGCTGACGTGATTCATCCAGCAAGTGGTAACACAGGTAGGACTGGAGCCCAGCTATGGTGACACTCAGTCCAAAGCTCTGAGGAGAAGAGAGGTTCCCTGGCTAGGAGTTAACAAGCTACTTAATTAGTATCTGAATGCTCCACAAACAGTGGAGTACCTCCCTGCAGATCGTGCCTGACCGAGCCGAGGCCTGGGAGACACTGCCTTCCCTACTGCTGCCGCCCCTGTTCTACAGCCAAGGTTTTACGTGTTGACCAGTCTTTATTTTAGGTTGATTTTGATGTTCTGCCAAGAGAGATTCTCATATCTCTCAACAAGCTGGAGCAATGCATATTAAAGCTTTTAAAATGTAGAAAGTGTGATTTACTGGTGTCGTGGTTTCAGGTCAGCTCAGTCGGTAACAAAGCACCACGAAGCCGCTCGCTCACCCCCCACCCCCTCGCCTGGCCACGTTGGGATGAGGAGAAAATACAAAGGCAGGCTTGTGGGTCGAGACAAGGACTGGGAGGGATCACTCCCCACTTATGGTCACGGGCAAAAGACAGGCTCAACTTGGGGAAGAAACAAAATCAATTTAATTTACTACAAATCAAAACAGAAACAAAACACAAGGGTATTAGGAAGGGAAACCAAACATCAGAACAACCTCCCCCCACCCCTCCCGCCTTCCCGGCTCAGTTCCACTAACGATGCTTTCTACCTCCTCCCCCCGGCAGCGCAGGGGAACAGGGGATGGGGGTTGAGTCAGCTCGCCACACATCGTCGTTGCCGCTTCTCTCCTCAGGGGG
>VYZV01029805.1:26946-44391 GCA_013401275.1 Pandion haliaetus
TACCATGGGGTTACGGCCACCCTCGGGAGCTCCGCTCCACCGTTCACCCCCCTGGGCTGCAGGGCCATCAGCCTCCTCAGGCGCCTCCTCCTCTCCCTCCACTTCCATGATTCCAGTGTCAGCAGCGATGTTCCTCTCAGGTTTTCCAACCCCCACACTACCGGTTCCCATTCTTAAATATGTTTCCCAGAGGCGTTACCACCGTCACTCCCCGCCTAGAGGTGGGTCCGACATTTTGGCGCGCGGGTCCGACATTTTGGGGCAGCGAATTCTTCCAGCAACTTCTTAAAGGGGCCGCCTCTGCAGCCCCCCTCCCCTGCCACCAAGGAAAACCGCGCCACACAAACCCATAACAACTGGTAACATATGTCAGGCCATGGTGTATTTCTTTAAACATTGTTTATTCCAGCTTCCATAATACCTAAAAATAAACAGTGAGCTTTTTTCTGTTTAACCAAATTAAAGGATGGCAAAATTTTAATGACTGTTGAGATGAGCACTTCATTACCAAACCTCCAGCCAGTTCACGGAGGACATAGTTTTTGTTCGAAAAGGCAGCTTGCTGGAGCTGTGCTGTGATACTTGCTTTGAGAGATCTAGCTTGCAGACAACTGCTCTTTCCTTTAAGTAGCCGTAACTTTCTCATCTGCCTCGAGCAATTCTTTGGGATGTCACACATCAAAACACAGCTTTTCTTCGTTCGTCCTAATAAGTAGCAAAAAGTTCAGAGTTCTTAGGTTCAGAAGCTGATGTAGTCTTATTTTGACCTTTCTCAACATGCTGAACGCCCTCCAGTGCTCTGCACTGGAGTGTGGCAAGCACAGCAGAATCCCTGTCAATCTCATGAAGAGAGGCAGTACGGCTGAGATACACCACAGTTTAAGAGCATTGCCCCTATATATTAAAATCTAATGTTGCAGCCCATTTGCTGCAATGGTAGTTGCCTCAATAGCTGCAGTTAGCCTTGCTGAATATTCACCAGCAGCCCTGTATTCCTCAGCACTGGCAGTTCACTGGCAGCATTAGATACCTTTTAAATTAAAAGCAAGCAGTAGTAACTATATACCTTAACCAAATGTTATCAGTAAAAAATGTTTGATTTTCTTTTTTTTTGGAGTGAGAAAGCCATTGCCATCCCTATGACATGAAGCATCTTTCCTAGCTATTGGTTTCTCTGGTTAGGACGTAGATCTTGCCAGAGTGACACATAGTATTACACTTCCAAGCCTGCATAGCCAACAGCTCCTCAATTCCCTGGGGTTAGAAACTTCAACTAATGCTGGGTGCTAAATCTGTGTAATAGATCATTGTAATGCCTTGTTTTTATTTATAATGCTGCTGTTCTCCTAGCACTTGACAGAGGTACATATCATTACCATTGTTTGGTAGCCAAAGGGATTGAGACAGGGTAAGCTATTGTGACTGGCCCACTGTCACAGCACTGCGATTTGGAGGAACGGAGCTCTTCTCATACCATCTCAAGCTTCTTGGAGTCAAAATCAAAATGAAGACCAAAATGTGTTGTACTTTCAACTCACTGGAAGATTTTTCAGTGGCATGTCACTTTGAGGTATAAGAAAACTGACAGGAGAATATGAAGTGAGAAGACAAATGTAAAGTATATGAAATGAAGCAAAATGTGAATAACAAACACAAAGTGTCCATAGATTTACAAATGAGTTAGGAGACCTCTAAGAAAGGTACTCACATCATCTGTTTTAGAAAACTTCTGGCATCCAAATTTGATGCGATGCAGATTGTTTCACCCCTCGTCTACTGTTGGCTTCTTATCCAAAGAGTGGAGCACACCCCATTCCCTCATCCACCAGGTAATGAGAAGTATTCCCCATTATGGGAAAGACACATTTGATCCTATGATAGGACATACATGGAGTCCTAGTTACATGACTAGGCATGCAATCATCATGCAGTAGCATGGCATTTTCGCCATGAGCAAAGAGGGCAGCAACTCACAAGCAAGATTAGTTGTTCTGTAAGACCCTGAGGTAAGGTTTTCCCTGCTTTTTAAAAGTTAGGAGCATAAGTTTCCTATAGTGGAAACTTATAAGTGGATGGTAATGAAAGGGCAATCTAAGTTATACATCTAATGTCAGACACTTCAGTATTAACTACAGAATGCAAAAATACTTCTGTAAAACTCTGACTTGCTGCTTGCTATGCAATCATATCAGTCATTTTGACTTACACACAAGCTGCGTAAGGTTAAGACATGCTTCATTTGCTGTGCACTGGCCATTCAGACAGCAAACATGGGGATGATTCCACAGTTTCTGACTTTTAAGGAATCTCAGCTACAGGCAAAGGAGAGAGAATGTGAATCTCCAGGCTCACACTGGACTGAGAACAGATCTCGGTCGGGCTCCAGCAGACCAGGCTGCGGTGCTGCTGGGCCGTTCTCATTTGTGTCATGCAGCAAAGAGCACAGGGCCTGAAAGTGCAGTCCAGGACCAGCCAGGAATAAGACCATGCCGGGTTGACTGAACAGCTGGATGACTTTTGCAGCAAGGGTCAGATATCACAACCACAGACTATTTAGGCTACTGCTAAATAGTCAACAAAACACAATTTGCAGTGCAGAATAGCTGATAGTTACTACTTCAGCGCTGTATATTGTTGCATGAAGAGAAGCTAAAATTACTCTTTATGATAATGATAATGGTGTACAGTTTCTAAGTTAGTTATAACAACACCTCAAGCATTTCTACAAAACTTAATTTAATATTCCAACTCATTAAAAATCTTATTATAGAAACCACTTACAGGCTTTATAAATGCATTTTCTTATTATTAGAGAAGGATCTTAATAAAGAACAATTTGAATGCAAAATGCACATGTAGAGTAAGTTGCTTATAGTAAAACTAGCTAAATGAAATTTGCTGTCAGCAAACCTCCCGACTAGTTTCTTCATCTGAGTTACAAATGGACTATGTTTTTGTGTACTTAGACTTTTTTCTAATAGAAAGAGTGTGCCAGAGAATTCAAGCAATTGAGGTAATAGTACAAGCATTGGCCATAATCCCCCTCTGAGGACCAAAATATCCCAGAGCAGGCAATGACAAGCATGTGCAGTTGAATATAACAAGTGATGTAACTTACATCCTTAGAAATTTCTCTCTCAAGCTATAACAATTCTTTAATAGTGAAAATGAGAAACAATATTGAATCTTAGGACAAGGCTCTACTGTAGCTCTGGCAGAAATGAAGTTTTGAACTACTTATAATGATATCTGTTATGTTTAGCTACTAAATAAGCTGGCATTTTATTATTTTTATTGATTACCATTGTGACATTATGTGGTGATATACCAGTGAAATTATTCATTAAAAGAATGACCTAAAAGTGAGCATGTTTCATCTACGTAACTGATTTTCAAATGAGGCAATAGACTAGCAGTGATTAATGAATGATTTATTATCAGAGTAGAAACCAATAATGGTT
This sequence comes from Pandion haliaetus, assembly GCA_013401275.1. Taxonomy (NCBI): domain Eukaryota; kingdom Metazoa; phylum Chordata; class Aves; order Accipitriformes; family Pandionidae; genus Pandion; species Pandion haliaetus. Next base: position 30,408 of record VYZV01029805.1, read on the forward strand.
TACATCATCTGTATTCTTCACTGACGTTATTTGTAGTTGCTATCCATAGCATGTAAACTTTAGAAGCCTAAAATATTTGAATCTTATATGACATGTTTTTATATTTGTGTTTTAAATTTTGTGCACTAACAGGTTCAAGTAGGTAGTATTTTAAAACTTTATAAATAACAAAATGGATTGTTTGCAACAACACTTAAAACGTTAATCTGCAGATTCCTGTCTGTCCTGTCTTAATGAATTAGTAGTGTTTTCTATGTACAAAATAAATGCAAAAGGTCAGCTTATTATCCCCCAAAACTACTGTGAAGTCATCAGAGCATTAATTTTGTTATTCTGCTGAAGCTGCATGCAATCACCAAGGTTCATACGGGTAAAGTATTATTAAGTTTTGCTCACTGACACAAACCGCAGTACACAAAATAAGAGCTAAGAAGTGCAGGCCACTGAAATTACTCCTACATGCAATCAGATTGCTTTTTAAAACAAGCTTTTCGGATACTTTGACAGCAGCCCTGTAGGTGCAGCTAATCCTCCATTGTTGCTCCCTGTTTTTTTCTCCCACGTCTCTCCAGAAGTGCCCCAGCAAGGGCAGTGGACACACACTCCGCGTAGCCCACAGGTAACCCCCGTACGGCGGGATCCACCTTGGTATTTTACACTTGGTTGCGAACAGGCCGTCTGGGCTGCAGAGGGGGAAGGGGAACCGGCTCCATCTCCCATGGCAGCAGGAGGGGGTGGGAAAGGACAGGAGGGAGCGGGAAGCCAGGACTGCAGGCCCCAGGGTAGGGCAAGCAGTGAGATACATTGTTATTAATACACCATTGGTTATGAAAATACCACACCACACAGTAAGACCGGAGCCAGTCAGGGCAGTGTGATAGGCCCTCTTTCCCTAGGCAAACTGGGCAAAGCCAGACCAGGCTGGGCAGGCTGCACTGGTTTTAAACAAACTTTGGAAAGTCAGTATTGTATTTCATACGTCTATGCTATTTCATCATCCTCTAGTGCATTTGCTCACAATGCTTTCATTTATCACAGCAACAGGTCTCACATTTACAAGTTTGAAGGACTTAAAAAGAACAGGACTTTTTTGTTCTTTTCAGTATCTGTTCCATTGATGCTGCCCTTGTGGGCTTTCTACTGCTGTACCTCACTCCCAATGCAAATGTCATCATCAGGTAAAAATAAACTTTAAGACTACCTAACAAAGTAGCTTTGTTTGCCTTTAGCAATTTAATACAGCTTCAGCATGAAAGTTTGCCCACATGTGGATGAAAAAGCTTCAGTGCATCTGTGTGCACTCTGGAGCTGACTTTTCTCTCCTCTGGGCCCATGGGCTGAACTGATTTAAAGGTGCCTGATCATCTTTTAAGTACATAGCCACAAAGTTCAGCTGGTGCTTTGTGATTAAATCTTAGCTCAAAAGCCAGAAAGCTGAAGTGGCAGCACTGAGCCTACAACCAAAGTGCCCTTAGCAGTTCTTTTGTATGGAGAGCCCAAGAAAAGCTGGTAGAAAAATGTAGTTACTATGTAATTATGACCACGCTCCTACATTGTTGTAAATGCCTGATATTTAAGCATAATATCAAATATTCACTCATTACCAGGACTTACTGGTGTAAGCCAAAAGCAGATTGAAATGTTGGGGTTTTTTGAAACCACAGATGTTAGGTTATCTGAGGAAAACAACAGCAGGTTCTGAGGCAGAATGCTGAACTTTTCCACCGTATCTGCTGTGCTATCAAACAGGCTGTTGTGATCCCGGTTCTTACAGTGACGTGCCAACAAAACTGGTTTTACATCACTTCTGAGAGTTCCATAACAGGGTGTTATTCACTGCTAATGTATTGTGGTTCATATAAATGCAGAAAGAACCTGTGACAGGTCATAGTGTATCACCCTGTTATTTTAGTCCACGTACAAAATTTACCTTATTCATTGCTACAGGAGCTCCACAACGGATTCAGGGCTGTGATAGAGGCTCAAATCAAGTTAGAAAAAGAGCATTAGCATTACAATCTGTACAAAGTACGAACCAGAAAACTCAGATTCAATTTAGGGTATGAGAATAGGCTGGAGATGCTTCGCCTGCTCCTAATAATGTCATGAGTGCTACGCAACCAGATACATTAGATAAGGATTTCCTGGTTTAATGGTGAGCATAAATAAAGAGGAACAGTGCTCTGATGATGCAAAATTACACAGCTCTGTTGAAATAATGGAGCTACAATGATCTAGCAGAGTGTCTGGAGACAGTTTAAAGATACTGTTTTCATGAAACTTGGCAGAACCACTCAAATCAGTGAGATGAGAAAGAGCTGGCAAATAATCAGAAAACATTTTGCCTGTCAAAATTCAAAGCTTCCATTTCTGGGTTTCTGAAAAGCAAAGGGTGGGCAGATGGGTTCTGTTTGCTCCTCCTCTAATTCTACCAGTTAAATAGCCAACCAGTGGACTTAGTTACCGCATCTTGACAAGACAGTTAATGTTTTCTTCTTTCATGACACTGGTATATTAAATATTGGGGATCAGGTTTTATTTACTGCTCTCACTTTCTGTAATCCAATCAAATGAGTCTTCCCAGCTGCCCTTAAAACAAAGTAAATCATCTTTTCTAAAGAATCTGTAAACAAATCCTCAGTGTTCATTGTCAGATCTAAGCTAGGAGGTATTTTATGTGACCACAAGCAGATCACTGTCAACAGAAAAATCAGATGTTCATCACAAAATACTTTCAAGCATATTTCAACAGACAAGGGTACATGAACATTACATTTTTTGAAACAGAGAAATCCTAGCATAATGTCCTGCCATCCCATCCATGTAGCATATTCCAGGTATATGCATGAAATTATGTGCTAGAGGAGCTACAATATATAATTAATAATTAGCACATTTCTCTCATCCTTAAAATCATGTTCATTCCCATGAAATCAGACCTATTTCCTGATCAATCTACTGTTCTGCTTGAAAAAATAAGATGCAAAGTATCATAAACAGTAACAAATAACTTAAAGTCTTGCTTTGCATATCCATAATGCTCTGGCTTCAAGGATATCAGATCATGCTTCATAAACTTTAATTGAGCTGCCTATATCCCTATGACATAGGAAAAGATTACTTCCTGTGTTTTATAGCTAAATAATAGCAAGAGAAATACAGAGGCAAATCCTGCCCTCAAGCAAATGATCACAGAGGGTCTCCTCATTGCCTTAACCAGTACGGCGCTACTCTGCAAGTAGTACTCTGAATTTATTTTATAGGTAAGGAACAAGAGGAAGATGCTCTAGCTTTCAATACTAAGGAGCCGGGCTCTTCTCCAAGGCACCCAGGTGAAGCAAAGAGGAGCCTGGTAAAGCAGGATGCAGAGGTTCTGCAGCTGCATCCTCTCCTGTGCTGTCAGCGGGCAGCACACCCACACAGTTGTGGTACCTGCCTCAGCAACTCTGCAGTCTGAAGGCTGGGAGTTTCCCCCCTGCTTCTCCATGTGCATTACCAGACAGCATGCTGGCGACAACAAATGCACCTCTGGTCTTAAGTAACTTAAAAATTCCCATTTCCATATTTTTAAAGTTCTCCCCAATACAAGTGAAATAAAGAATATACATGGAAGCTAATTTGACTGTCTTGAAATTAAGATTTCTGGGGTGAGCCAAAGATTACAGCTTTTCTCTTACATAGCTTCACATTTCACACATCTTAAGAGGTTTCAGAGACTGTACCATAAGCACAAGCAAATGACAAGTTCATGGTTTTCCAGGTTTCTAAGTTAACTCATCACTTACATTGTTCTTATTGTTGTACTTGTTCTCATTGCTCTGCTTTGTGGCACCTCCTGGCGACCTACAGACACCCACCCCAGAGCCCTCTTTCATTCTGCATGTGCAAAAGTGCAGTAGACACCTTATGTGAAATACAGCCACTGCAAATGGAGAAGTCATTTACATAAAAAAAGAAGTAGGTAGCACAATTAACTGCTGACAGAGGCTAACTTTTCAAATGCACGTGAAGTAGAAACCCACTGTAGATAAGTTTAACAACTGGTCTTAGCATGGTTCTCTCAGCAGTCACGCTCCCCTCTGCTGTCCAAGACATTTTTATCAACCAAGTCCTACTTCCACTTCATGAATACTCCAGTCATTGCTGGGAGGATAGGACAAGGCTGTATATGAAGCAGGATGCCCAAGTCATCATCTATTATTCAAATTTCACGTAAGCTGAGCTGAGCAACATAAAAACAAAAGAATGATCTTGCACCACAGGATGGCATTAAGTGGCCATAAGAAACAAGTAATGGCTTCACTGAGACAACAGTATTGTTCTACTTAAGTGAAAGCATAAGTCTCAAACAGGTGTAATCAAAAGTAATAAGACAAGTGTGACAAACAGCAGGACACGAAACATTTTACTGAGGGAAAAAAGGGCATGATTTGATCAGTAGTAATTTTCAAGACAGATGACTGTCCATGGTTTTAGCTGCCTCTCATAGGAAGGCATTAAAAAACGTTTTTACTAGATTAACATTGGTTTTGTTTCCTAGTGAATGCTCTATTTTTTATTTCTGTTTCCAAACGCGTGGGGCAACATCCTTGCTTCTCCAGCATGTACTTTTGTTTCCTTTTGATTAAGTTGCGGAGAAAAAAAGGTCCTGACCTCACCAGGAGAAATCACCGGCCATTCCTGTTCTGCTCACAACAAAATCATCTCCCGTTCAGGCATTTGTTCCTTAACACAGAAACGACTAATGCAATCATATTGTTTTGAGCCCCTCCTTAGAGGGAGCTGCTCCTTGAGCTCCTCGCTGTTCCTACCCTGCCAAGCCGCCTGTGGTACAGGGGCCCAGCAGGCAGAGCAGTGGCAGTGAGCTTGCAGGCTGCTCCTTGCTTTCCTGCAGCATCAGCACCAGTTACCAGAGCAGGGTATGTAGGCTGTACCTACCAGCTATATGTACCTCTCTGAAGATGCTGCATCAGGGATGAATAGACTAAATTTCAACAGAAGAGCTGTAAAAAGAGTGTCTACCTTGAGGTTTCAGCCCTTGCTCTCCAGCTGACTTCAGCTGCCTAGCTGTGCAACTTCACTGGACCACATTTGACCAAGATGAACAGAGCCAGCTCCACACAGGATGGGTTGGAGCTGCATCTAGGTCAGGACTGAACTGGTCCCACTCCTCCTCCATTAGGGAGAGGAGGCAGGACTCCTCTGCCCCAAGGCATGATGCAGGGCCCGGTTGCGTCACTGTGGGACCTGCCTCCTCCTGCACAACCGCTACCTGTGGAGGTTTGCCCAGGGTTGCTGGTGCACAGAGCACTAGCCAGCCCCCCCTGGCTTGCCAGGACTTCTGCGAGAGCCACCCTCGTGTCAGTTAAAAGGCCAAACACTCTCCGTTTACAGTGTTGCTTTTGATTGCATTAGTTGCTAGTCTAGAACTGCACTGAACTGTCCCTCTCTGGATTCTGGAAGTGTTCCCACAACAGAAACAGCAGCAATGTAACACATTTCTGTGCAGTGCAATTATATCCAGTAGCATCCCAGATTGCTGTGTGACAACCATAGCCCAGCCTCCCCACACAGAGGTGCTTCGGTAAAGGGTCCTGAAAGAGCATAAACTTACTGTATCTCCCCATTCCTAAGGAAGAACTACATTTGAAACTGTCTTTCCAGGATTCTTGTTCAACTGTTTATTCTGCCATCATTTGGAGATCAATACCTCTTCAAAGGGGAGATTTCTATGAATGGCCAGATTAATATTTTAACTCCAAATAAATTACTTGGCATTTCAATTTGTCCTGAATTCTCCAGAGTTCCCCAAGGTCACATACTGTCAGGCTGGAGCAGTATCTCTGAGTGAATCCGACTGAAAAAGCAGAAGGCAGGGCACCAGGTCAGGTATGGTCTCCAGGTCGCTCCTGTTCATTATGGCAGAAGGCTTCCTAACCTGGGGAAACAGGAGTTTCTTGTTGCTGCTGATCTCATTTTCGCAGCATGTGCATGATAAGCAGCAAAGCAGATGAACTCTTAAGAAACAAAGATACTTTTTTAATGCAAATGCTGCCAGTAATTCAGAATAAGGATAAGGAAATACGGAAAATATAGGCTATATAAGAAGAATTGTTCTGACACAAAGAAACATTTAGCAAGACTTTCCATAAGGCAGCTGCAGCTCTGTGAAGTCAGCAGAATTGTAAAATGACAACATCCAGTGTTTATTGTTTATAATTAGTGATTTATCTCTCCACTTCGACTTCAGTGGCCATATTACTATGTAGGAACCCAGCACAATTATCCTCATTTATGGATATTTTGAAAACTATCTTCTCCTAGAGATTATAATTCAAAATTATTTTGTGTGTGAATATGTATATTTAAAGGTGGTAATATTATGGGTAGGATATATACAATTTAAAAACAACAGCCCTTCCCTAAAGGTGTAACTAAACCTTTTATGGAAAGAAAACTTCTCATTCTTTATATTTTTAAAGAACAGATTACATAGCTTCTCAATGATGTGAAATGCAGAACTGACCATGCAACCTTCTGATGGGCTCATCAAGTAGGAGGCCAGGTTAGTCTGGCAGTTAAAGATGACACACCAAGAAACATCTGGACACCTCTGTACCTCTTTTGTAGAGAGAAAGAGCTCAGACAGTGCTCACGGTTGACTGGAAAAATCGGCAAGGTAGAGCATGACACCATGTAGAGTTGCGACAGTTCGGCCTCAGAGACAGGAGCACAACATGCAACACCTCTGTATGAGGCAGCCAGTTTCATCCTGAGCTGGGAAGCCCAGCTGTGACACTGGTGTGACACTGCTGCCAGGAAAACACTCAGAAAACCAGTTTTGTTTTCTACAAAGTTCTGCTTTTCAGTCTTTTTTTGTTTCGGAATGCTTCAAAAAATGAAATTTAAAAATTCCCTATGAAATGAAACGGCTGGGAGAAATGCTTTGCACATGAACAAGATGTTTCATTTCAATGAAAACAAGGTGTCTTCTGGTTTTGACCTTTCTAGCCTTTTACCATAGGAAACCATGCCATGCTGAGAAAAGTCACTTCATAGCTAAAAAATAAAATTAAAAAGCTTTTCCTTTGAAATATCAAAACAGGCTGAGGGGTTTTTTTGGTTGTTGTTGTCACCTTTTTTAGCCACAAAGAAGGTCAGGTTCTGCCCACTATGAAATCCTTTCTGGTTTGATGACAAGTCAGGCTGGGACAGGGAGGCTGTGCTGTCTGGATGCCCCCGGTACCAGTGGTGGGAACTGGTCCTATGCGCCGCACCGAGCCTCTGCAGTTGGAACTGAATGCCATGAAAAGGTTGTGCTCCTTTTTGACAGATTCATGGGCTTAGTTAGAAAACATCTGAGATGGTGTGTGATGAAAGGCCATGATCTTGTGACAGATAGCTCATTATTGCAGCGGCTAATTACCCTTTGCTGGTTCCTGGGCAATGAGATTAGCATCAGTGAGGCTGGGGAAATCTATCAGGAACAAAAAGGGACACAAAAGACAAACAATGGAAATTAAATCCCTTGGTTAAACAGAGCAGTGAGACAGTCTTCCTGAGGCAGGCTGAAGTCAGGGTGCTTCCTCTGCCTCCCTGACGTGGGCAGAGATGGGGAGGAAAGATGTCATTAAGTAACAGATCCTTTGGCACTGGGAACTGTACAGACAAGATCCTTAAACAGCCACTGTCAGTCTGGACCGAGCTGCATGTGCTGTATCCTGACCACAGGCATGACTTGGGGACAGCCCAGCAACTTCGCTTGGGACAGAGCTTCACTGGAGCGACACTGAAATAACCAACCTGGTGTCTGGGGATTAGCGTATCACACTCAACAATCTCTCTCAGGCTCCTGAAGCTAGAAGAATTTGAGTATATATGCTTAAAGATAATTATATGCCTACAAATTCAGGTCTTAAGACAGAAAAATGGGGTGACATTTTTAGAAGCGCTCGGCAGTGATAAACTTTGCTTGTATTGAGGTCAATGGGATTTCTGTCTATGTGTCTTAAGTGGGAACTGAATTAGGTCAATGCCAAAGTGCTTTTGTAAATCAGACCTGTGTGGTAAGCAAGCAGGTACAGTGTGTTCCTTGCCTTTAATGACAGCTTAGGGGCATCTCCTCTGATGCAATGCAGCATGAAGTCCCTCTTGATAACAAAGATGCTATTGTTTATGTCTAAAAACCCAAGGTAATAGTGTATATGAGTGAAAAAAAAAAGAAAGAAACATTTGAAGTGTTCTAAATAGGTTACAAAATGACATATTTGAAATTTTAAGACGAGATGAAATGTATCTATTTCAATCTCCTCTTTAGAAATTCCCTGCCTAATTAGGAAAAAAGTGCACCTGTGCTAAGAACAAGAATGAAACAGCCATCTTTCAGGAGAGCCGTCCATTTGCAGTGCAGAATTATTAACTGCTAAAAAGTCAGGAAGGTTCGGAATAGAAGAGTTTCCAAATCCTTACCCCAGCAATAATGTCCCAGTAACACTACACCAGAGTAATGGACAGGCAATGAGAAAAATCCTCAGAAAAAAAGGATGACTTATGAAAAGATTAGACACACAAGTGTGTGTTGAATATGCATGCACAATTGCATGCTTAATTTGCACACCCAATTATTGCCATTGTGCATAAAATTGAATAATTACCCATGAAAATAACTGATTATGGTTATTTACTTCTATAATTACTTGATTTGCACATACAAACATGGTAATTAGGCACACAAATTAGTCATCCCACAATTGCATGCCTAACCTTATTAAGAATCAGAATCAATGCATTTATTTTAAATTGCCTTTGTCCAATTCTGTTGTACTACGATTTTTGTTATAGCTGCGTTTGGAATTGATGTACATAGCGAGGGCCGGCTTCCTGTGTGCCTCTGTCCTGGTGTCATCCTTCCAGCGTCAGCAGAGCCCACAGAATGCCCTCACGGCACAACACTTGGCTCATACACAAACAACAAAGGAAATGCCGTAAATGGGAAAGAATCAGTCAAAATGTGATGAGAATTTGGGAACAGCATACAGTTTTCAAGTAGTTACTTAAGATACACGTCTCAAGCATTTGTGGGGAGGAAATGGGAAGTAACAAAGAGGAAACAATATTTTAATGATGCTTTTCAGCATTAAAACTTTAAAAAATTTTAAGTACTGTAATCAGTTAGCATAATGTTTCTGAAAATCCGGAGAACTATTACTTTCATTTTATAGGCAGAGCCAGTTAAGAATGGAGATGTTAAATGCCCAACCTGCATCCATTCTCTGCTGCACTCCCAGAAATAAAATCCAATTTCATCTCCCAGATTTGTGATTTCACTTATTAGTCTAAATGTCTTCCCCTTGTAGATGTCCTGTCTCCAGGTGCAGTAGGTGAGGATACCTTTATTAACTTTCCTATAAATCACATTTTGCTAGGAAACATAATAAAAGCCTGGGGAATTAGTCAATAAAATAGTGCTGCTTCTCTATCACTTAATAAATGCCAGGGTCCTGCAGTTGGAACTTGGTATGCTCTCTAATTAAAAAGAACAAATATGAGAAAAAGACTGGCAACTTGAAATATTGAGCTGTTTCATGTTTGTTATTGGAGCCTTCTTTAGTACAATTTTCTAATAATTGGACCAGATGGACAGGAAGAAAAAATTAGCATGACAGTTTGAACTGAGTCTATTACTAGATAGAAAGGATCATGCATGACAGATCTGTGAATTTCCCTACATAAATCACTAAAAGCCCTACTGCGTCTGTGCATATAATCTCTATTTTTTCCCCTACCAGTTTTGAGTTAATGCCAAGGTAGTTAATGCTGGAAGAAATATAGGGGTTAAAACATTTTGTCCTGAATGTATCTTTTTTTTTGTTGTTGTTAATTATGTGCCTTAATTTAGTTCTTCCTTAATGCACTTTAGAATGAATTGTATTTCTTGTAATTGCTTTATTATTACTTGACATTAGACCTTATGTTAAGCAATCAAAATGGTATGGCAGGATGAAAAGGAGGGAAGATGATCAAGATACAGTGAAGATGAGTTTCCATCTTTAAAGCAATCACATAGTCCTCGACTGCCAGAAACGTTACAGGATTAACATTACACTTTCTCTAGATTACATCCTATCAAAGAAAGGAAGAAAGAAAGAAATCCCTGAGTGAGCAGCTATTTGGTTTCTGTTAGCCCGCAACAAAGTTTTGTGCTGAGTAATTGCAGGTGGGATGTGTTGTCAGCCTGATCCTTCTCTGCTGCTTTGCAAGGAAACCCACGGCATTTGGGGAGGCAGGGCCCCAGGCCAGGAGGAGCACATGGTAATGCAAAAGCCACGTGCTTCTGCACGGGCACGTGCATGTTTGAAATGCCCTCAGAAATCAGTGGCAAAAATGCCTTAATAAAACTGGTTAATGCCATGATACAAGAGCTCTCTCCAAATCCCTTAAAATACTAGGTGTCAAAACATGCCGGAAAAATATAGTACCTTTGCAACACGGGCCCGTTAGTATTTTATAGGCTGTAAGAACCCTAAGACTCCCCTATCTTAAATCCTAGGGAAAGCCATTTAATAGAAATAACTCAAGACTTCCAAAGTAAATGTTAACACCTCTTGCTAGTTTAATTCTTTCACAAGGCTATTTTTATAAATCACAAGTAAATGATGGTTTATAATGTAATTGCAACCAGTCTGAAGTTAAGACACGAAAGACAAACCCAGCCCGGGGAAGTGTTTTAACTTTAAACCATCCATTCTGTAGTGCATGGTCCTGCTGTAGCCTGACAGCACACTGATCTGATGTGCAGATCAAGTGCTAGTCCCATGCAGAAAAAAAATTATTTATTTACATGCATAAGGCTACTTTTAAAAAAAAATCTGTATATTTCATGCTGCTAAGGGGGTATTTGTTTAGTTGATGTAATATTTTCCATAATGATTTCTGATTACCAAAATGCACAGTACAAATGGTAATCAGGGCCCCTTTCAAAGCAAATGCTGCTGCTGAGTACCTCCTATGAGTTTAATCACAGTGTGCAATTCACACCGTAATGTGTTATAATTGCCCCCTACAAAGTTGGTCCTGTTTCATTTTAATATCACTGGACTAACTACTGAAACTCAACAGGAGTTCCTTGACTGCTGCATTCTTCATTGAGAATTTTACATATGTAATTAATCTCAAATAAGGGTACTGTAAAAAGGTGAGGATTTTTTAAGAAATGCCTTGGTTTTTAATAGCTGTAAAATCAGTAGTGATACATTGAAAAGTTCACCCTGTTGGACACTGTACTCTGAGATCCAGTCTGATTGCCATTTCCTTCAGATAATTTTACCTATTCTTTTGGCAAGGGAAAGGTACATACTGATGCAGTAGAAAGCTTTGTATTTTGTTGTTTTCTAACATCAGGCAGTTTATCCTTATTTTCATGCACCTACAAATTTCACTCACAGTGAGATGAGATGACAACTCTTATGTTACAGTCGTGGTTTAACCCCAGACGGCAACTAAGCCCCACACAGCCACTCACGCACTCCCCACCGGTGGGATGGGGGAGAGAACCGGAAAAGTAAAAGTGAGAAAACTTGTGGGTTGAGATAAAGACAGTTTAATAGGTAAAGCAAGAGCCATGCAGACAAGCAAAGCAAAACAAGGAATTCATTCACTACTTACCATTGGCAGGCGGGTGTTCAGCCATCTCCAGGAAAGCAGGGCTCCATCACACGTAACGGTTGCTTGGGAAGACAAACGCCATCACTCCAAACATCCCCCCCTTTCCTTTTTCTTCCCCCAGCTGTATATGCTGAGCATGATGTCATACGGTCTGAAATATCCCTTTGGTCAGCTGGGGTCAGCCGTCCCGGCTGTGTCCCTTCCCAACTTCTTGTGCACCCCCAGCCTACTCACTGGTGGGGTGGGGTGAGAAGCAGAAGAGGCCTTGGCTCTGTGTAAGCACTGCTCAGCAGTGATGAAAATATCCCTGGGTTATCAACACTGTTTTCAGCACAAATCCCCATACCCATAACACAGCCCCATACCAGCTACCCTGAAGAAAATGATCTCTATTCCAGCCAAAACCAGCACAGTCACTTCTTAAAAGAACTGTTGAAAGTACCCAGGTATTTCATAGGCAGTAAGCTGCAGAAGAACATAATGCTGCACAGTATTTTGAGCCAAAGAACTGAAAGAGCAACAAGATGGAGCGCGCAGCTCACCTGCCATCGAAGTCTATGCAATTGACCTCTAATTTTTATAGCAAATAGTGTTATTTGCATGGTCACACAGCTAATGAAGTTATTCATTTTGAATACCTTTTTGGCTACTTGTGACTTACTTGTGAGCCAGTCTTTGGATTTTCCTATTAAATGCATGTGCTATTCAGAATATTTGAGCATTTCCCCAATGGTTCCCATTGGCCACACTGCCTGATCATCTGCCCGCTTTGCCTGCCCACGACACAAGATATGTTTGGGGTGACCCAGCCCTGCCACAGCCAGGGGAGCCCCACTTCGTCGCAGCCCATGGGGAGACCTTACCAGGAGTCACCTCCTCCAGGGCCTGTCGTGGGGAGATGCCACTGGGTTTAACAAGAGCTCTGGGTGGAGGATGGGTCAAAACCAACTTAACCTTCCCGGCTGTTTGCGACTGACATTTTCGCTTTTCCTTCAGTGGGTGAGTGAAGGGTTTAACTTGAGGAGAAGCAAATGACAGAGCATCCTCATCAAGACAGGTCCCCGGAGCACAAAACACTGCCTGTTTAACCGGCTCTGTGACTGAAACCCAGCACAAGGCATTGCATCAGCCTTCCACTGGCTGCCAGTTCAGCTCAGGCAGTCAAAGGCACCGTGAGGCACAGGTCACCAGCACTGGAAACGCCTCTTGCCCTGCTGACACCAGGCCTGCTATGAGTGATACAATCACTTTAATTACACTGATTGCATCAATCAGAGCTGCTGGTGGAATTACCAAGGGGAGCTGTGGCCTGGGACTGAAACATTTTTTAATAAAACTGATGAACTGTTCCCTTACTTTATGTCTGTCCCTGACCTCCCGAAGGGAATTACCCACACAGCGCCGCCTTTCACAGCAGACATGCTGCCGAGCCGTGAGCTACCACCTCCTCATTAACTGCAGCTCCTGTTGCTCCCCTAACGAGGGCTTGCTCAGAGCCCCAGCAGCCCCCAGCTGCTCACCGCTGCCAAGCATCCCATGCCGGGCATGAACCCGGAGTGTTTCCAGCCTGTCTTGGCTTATGGAACCAGAACTTGGTCCCTTTTTCTTGAATACGGCACACAAGGGTAACCTAACATGTGCAGAGAGGAGAGGCATAAAAAAACCCCGAACTTTTGAGCAGCTGATGTTAATGGTGTGTGGCTGGTGACAACTTGTTTGGCTGCAGTGCCTAGAGTGATGGCTAGAAGGGATAGCACATGGGAAGCACAGACATTATTTTTTGCTTGCCTGTCTACTACCTCCATCTTTTCCTGAAACCTAAAAACCTCATCATCAGTCATTTCTCTGAGCCTTCATTGTTCAGCTTCTAAGAGGCAAAATGACCAGATGGTGGTGACTGATGGTACCTGAAAGCGGGCTGACCCCAAAGTCGGTCTAGGACTTGTGACACAAGTCCTTGCTACTTGCCCTGCCCCTCACGTGATGTTTTCCTTCTGTCAGCTTATATCTCCTCTCTTCTCCTTCTGTCCTTTGTAGCCACATCTCCTTATCTCCTTGCCCTGCAACACTGAGAAACCAGTTAGAAGCAATAAACTCAACAGTCCAACACTAATACATCTTTCCTGGGTCTTAGACTAGTGCTAAAATTGTGTGCAGTATCTGGCTTTTTTTCTTTCTTTCTTTCTTTTTCCCCACCAGATTTATCCCAGAGACAGCAAATTCCTTCTAATATTTTTCCATTTCCTCCCTATCTTCATTCTGGATTTTTGTTGTATAAAGAGGAAAAAAAAAAAAAAAAAAAAAAAAACTTGTGCAAACC